>LOND01020227.1:0-42395 GCA_014220965.1 Paragonimus kellicotti
GTTAGTGGGAAAAATGGAGAAATGCAAACGATGGGGACGAATTTTCTCAGTTTATGGAACAACAACTTTACAAACGATTTCAGAATGCATGCAGCCTCACCCTTGTAGTCTTCCAAAAAACCGATTATCCATAACCTTATTGTAAAGGTACTTAGCAGCAGTATACGTGACAATTCAGAACGAGTGCCACACATATCCAGTCCGTTCGAATCGATATGTCGTTTACATTGTCTCCCATCGCACAAGCCACAGGTGGAGGAAAGCATTTCGTTGATTGAAAGACTAATCGAAATGCTGGCACGGCCCTTGCGATCCCGTAAAATTTCCAACTTTCGATAAATTGCTACTACCGGTACACAATTTTTAAAAGCCGGAACCACAAGAAATTGCTGAGGTTGAGGCTCTTTCCAGCCAGGGTTTTATGATGAATACATTTTTACATATTTAATGGGCAAGCTTCCAAACATTCACAACCAGATATCTCTCACAAACGCTCTCTTAGTTACTGGACGTCAGTAAAACGATCAGATCACTGGGAGCGTTTCTGTGAGACGTCAGAACCGTCATTCTATCTTTGTGATCATTTCACCCTATGAATGGAGCACCGTTGTAAGGAAGCTTCTGTATTCATTGCCCATCGCAGTGGATGTGTTTGTTAAGTTAGATGGCAGTATTTGTTTTAAAGTTGAACATCACTCACATTTGATCGCAGCTGTCACATTCTCACAGACTTTCCAGTCGGATGACACTGTCGTGATGGGGTCGGACTTTGATTAAATTATGGCTGGGCTGGATAAAGTCCTCAGTGGAGTCCACGATAAAGGCCTTCGTACTCTTCGAGACAAGTGACTGAACAACGTGTACACTATGGTGAACATAAATAAAATAATGCAGATATGTCGACGGTTTCATGAGTATACAACATTAACTGTTGAACTGAAGTAATAGAACTACAACAAAATGAGGCTTTTCGGGCTTTGCCTTTGCGAACCCAAAGTGCACAGCATTACAGTGCATCAGTACACTGTGAGTGAGAAGCAGACGAGTACATTAATCGCAAGTAGGATATGTCTGCTATGTGTGGTTTTTCGTCCGTGTCGACCAATGATCGCCGTCGTTTGGTAAATTGCCGCTCTCCCTATCAGAAACCTGGACCATGGTGACCTTCTGACTTTTCTTTTCTTCAGCTTTGGTGATGCACTGTGTGATCAATACCTTTCGTTTTTCAGTCAAACTTAAATTTTCGTTTATTTCCTTCATCCTACCTAAAGTGCGATAATATATGCTTCTACACTGAAATGATTCTTGTCATATATTATCAGTATCTTTCTTCCGAGCTTGAAGTACACCACCAGAGTCTCTTTGTTTGTCAGAGATAGGGGTTTCACTTTGCTACTAGCCTACTACCTGGCTAATCAGCTTCGGCCGGCTAGACCACAAGGGCCTCCACTCACACTTCTCTTTATCATATTCCTTCGGGTTTGCGCTGGATATATGTTGTATGGGTAAAACGGCAATTGGTGACTTCGGTCATTTTGACAAGTCAATCCGTAAACGGATGTCACAAGCCACATATGCCTCGGTGGGGATGCGTTGGTTTGCGATGGATCCCACCTTAACTAGTTCATCTTGTCGCCGTTAGCCATGCAAAAAGTGGTCTCGAATAAATATCGAGGCGGAACCAGTTAGAGTAGTAAGACCGTGAGTAAGAGGACAGCATGCAAGTAATTTGATCATTTAGTAGTGTTCAGTCGCCTAACTTAAGTGCCTGTGGTGAACGAGCTAAGAGACGAGGCCAAAAACCCCTGAGAAATGTTATACACCGCTCGGCAATTTTGTAACAGGTCTTAGTACATTAATAGGGCAACAGACTTAGAAAACCGTGTGATGTGTCTCGATGGGAAAATTGCCGGTCTCCATCAGTCCTCCTTTGATTTGAAAATCTGTTTCGTTCCGAAATGCAGTTTTTTTAATTATCCATCGTTTGGTGAAAAGCCTGACGAGATAGTGCATACCGCTAGAGAAATGTCGTATTTCTACTTTTCCCATCTGCACTCATTGATGCGTGCGGCTCCCCAACTATATGCCGTCTTCCAATCGCTGTGATGTTGTCCAGTAGCCAGCTGCTAGCGATCGTATACAATGGACAATGGAGCCGAACGACATGACCTAAAATGCATGCCATTTCTATGTATGTAAGTGTTTATAGCAGCGTGCTAGCGCCGTTCGCTGCTCTGACTCGATTAAGAGGATTGTCCTGGGTAGGATCTTCTGGTAAAATATCTTTCGAAATAGCTTAGATTTCGGTTTATATCGTCCGACGTTCATTTGCGAAACAATCGTTTTGAGATGACAGCACGATTTCTTCCCTTGTTTTTGTAAAGTTCTTACTACTTTCTATTTTTAAGTAGTTGGAGATGGCTTTCATGGTTGGTATGATGGAGGGAAGATGTCCAATTTTATACACTGAACGATCCACATAATGTGGACCGTAGGCAATGATGGCTAAAAGTCCACATGGTAAGTGTGAATTAACGTTTAACAGTACACTTTATATAAAAGCCAGGTTAGTCGATTTGCAATATTACCTTCCATTCATCTGAACTATAATTTTAATTAAAAGAACCTCAGACATTGGCTTATCGCCCATGTCTACATTGTCATATCAAGAGATGTGCTCATATGGTTGTCAGTTACAAGAAAACTTTAGTCGTTCTGATCTATCTCTATGAGTGAGGTATATATCTATATTGTGATCAGAATGTTGGAGGAGCGCGAGCGCGCATGCACATATCAGAGAAGGAATGGGGCCACCCACTACAGAAAGATATCATCCGTATATTTTCCTATCTCACAGTAGTTGAGAAAGTGACGTGAATTCAACGTGCAAGCTATACATCTCTGCTTTTTATTGGCTTTTATAGCGAAGCTTCTGAACACAAATTGTGAATCGTGATTGGCCTATCTTCATTGATCCAGCAACTGACCGCTCTACCTCTCCACTTTGTGTCGACGTGTGATTTGATGGGTTTGTCCCGGTACCAAGCACGGACGAGTACCGCAGATTTTGTCAGGGTCACAACGTCGTCAGCATCGATGAGATAAAACCATCAAAGTAGACAGTCGGGACTTGCGTGAGCCAGTGAGATTTACTGACTGCGTTGCGTTCAGTCGCGTCTAGATTTTTGTTGTATTTTCTCACCCAACCAGTTTCAGATGGCGTGCATGCGATGGCTTCGGACGATGAACTGACAAATATGAGCAAACCCTTTTCATCGTCCGTAGCTATCGCATGCACGCCATCTGAAACTGGTTGAGTGAGAAAATACAACAAAAATCTAGACGCGACTGAACGCAACGCAGTCAGTAAATCTCACTGGCTCACGCAAGTCCCGACTGTCTACTTTGATGGTTTTATCTCATCGATGCTGACGACGTTGTGACCCTGACAAAATCTACGGTACTCGTCCGAGAGCCTGCTGCTAATCGTGGATTATTTCTTACATCAAGTACCCTAACAAACGCCGGTTGTATCCGTTGCTAGATATGATCTGAAGTTTACGGTTGCCCTTAAGTACAAAATTTAATCATACCGTCTGATTACGCGAAATGGAGTTGCATATGGTTCCCTCAAAGTCCGTCGAGGCACAACTACACAGTTGAAAACAAGTATCGATGTAGGTCGGCGTCGTCTGTTCACTTGGTGAGGTCAGCCGGAGTAGTCACTTGCCTGATAAACCGCTCACCGTCAGTTGAGATGTTGAGAGGTCCCGTTTGGCACGGAACAACAAGCTGTCCAAACAAACGTAACGATTACTCACAGATATTGAAGCGAGTGTGGCAAGTAGATTGTTTTTCAGCGTGTTTTGAATAACCAGTAGGAAAAACAGCGGTAAAAACCGTCACGAAGAGTTGTAGCCAGTGAATAAGTGACTTTTAATCTGTTAGTGTAAACGTTTAATTACTCCGTTAGCTATCGATCGGTAATGCGAATCTGACTAGATCTCGAGGCATTGAGAAGTGACGTGAAGGCTAAATCAGAATGTGAGCCGCGGTCAGTGGTCGCCACAGCAGGGTAACTAAAGTGGTCACGGAAGATTCTAAAAACGTCCGTGCGACAATTTCCGACAATCAATTTAGAATCAGTCTAACTTCTGACCAATGTGAAAAGATGTGTGCGCACTTTAGAATTTACATATACCCATTGGATGATGGCAAGAGCCCGATTTGATCGACAGGTATACGGTGAAAACGCTCTGCCGGGGCGACAAAACCACCTAAAGGGGAATGCTTTTAGCACGCTTCGGACAGGTGGGAATGCTAAGGTCGACGTTACGCCAGAACAAACGTTCGATGACCATCTTGACTGTGAAGTGTCTGCCTGGGTGAGACATGTTGCCCAACACCACACAAATATGACGGCGTAAAGCTAACGAAAAAACGGTACCAGAGTTACTTCACGAAGCTTTACTAGTAATTGTCTCCCCCGGCGAACACAGAGATGCGTTATACTTTCACAGCATTTGGTCGGTGGAATTATCCTATCTCTGGATGGTTGCTCATGCAACTGCGGTCGCTGCAATTTCAACTCAGCTGTCTGTCGTGTCCCTCGTGACGTCGTTGCGCGCGAACGCACCTGCGACTGGGCTCATGTTACCTGAAATGTGACGATAATTGATTATGAATTGGACGATTTCGTTTGGGCGTTGGATCTTCCCGGGGATCTTGAACGTAGGGCGTGCGTTGTTAGCCTCTACCTATGAAGACAGTAAAACCTCCACATTGCATAACGTGTCGGAGTTGGCAGATATTGGGGTGTTTCGCCAATAGTTTATTTTCACAAGCGTCATACCACAACTCGATTGTTATTAAACGTTTAGAAAAGAGGTTAACAGGCATCAGTCACGGAGTTGCTGCTGCAGGCTAGCTCCCACAACCTCGTCTGATTAGGACTAATGGGGTAGACGCATGTTTATATGAAAGCAATATTATGATTGCAGTAGTTGTTTTTCTATCAATGAAAACATTTTTTGAGGTATCTGTAAAATAAACGTGTGTAACTTGCTTCCAGGCAGGTCGGTGAGAAGTTGCATTATGTAGGCACAATTCCGAATGAAACATATAAGGATCGATTTAACCATCGAACTGAGGAAGTCACTTAAATAATGTGGGTTATGGGTAGACCAATATTGCCTGCAGTGTGTCAGGCAGAGGTTAGATCTCGCTCGTATGTATACTGTGTCCTGAGAAAATTACGCGTGACATTCCAAAATAGTTTTAGCCAAAATGAGCCGTAACCTAGTGACACCGCAAACAGAGAAACATTAAACGTAAATACTCTTTTGTAACGAACTAGCGACCAAGATACCGTACCATTACGAGTTAAACAGATTGAACAGCGATGCTAAGATTGTACGGCTTGAGTAAAACATTCAAAAGATCCGAGTGGCAGTGCGACTGCTGTCTTCCAGTTGTACTCGGCTGCTACGGGAATCTGGTTATAAGCGCGCCAGATCGACTTTGACGGACATCTGCTCACTTGGTAAGTTTGCCATCATATCGTGAATATGAAGAATTGGTTATCTGTCGGGAGTGGTTGCGCTGCCTGTTGCTCGGTAATCGTCAGACAGTATCTATTTTCCTGAGTAACATGTACAAAAATGACTCAAATGGACTGATAGATATTGCTCAGCTGAATCACATTCCCAAACTCCGCCTAACAATTTTTACTTATCAGGCAGTATGAGACGCGGATGCTTGCGCACCAAAGGCTTTCCTCTGACGGTGTGGTGTGCGACATTGGTTGTCACTGCCAGTAGTTTGTTAGCAACTCGAATCAACAGTGGGAGTTCGGAGAACAGTTTGTCATCAGGCTCACAAATTACAGAATTGAATAACATCAGGCCAATTACGGCCGTGTGTGGCTGTTTACCTCGAATGTCGAGTCCCATCAGGGTATCGATTAGATCCTATGGACGCGCATTAGTTAACAAATCAAAGCACCTAAAGAAGTCGATTCTGTCGATGGGGAATGGAACACCAACCACGAGAAAATCCTATCGAAAACGGTACCAAAGACTAAAACTTAGGTTGAAAGTCAACGATTGAACGTTTTACTAGATGCATCATTTGGTGCTCGAAGTGTTGTGCAGGAGTCTAATCTGGATTTTGTAGCCCAGTGTGAGATGACACTAACCTCTGCTCCCGTACCAGTTAGGAAGTTCGTCCCATAGGTTAATTTTTCACAAAAAAGGCTAACAGATTTGTGTCAACCATGTGACAGTCATCACCGAAAAGTACTTGACTGCCAGTTTAACCGTTTATTTTCATGACACATAGAGGATGTTTCACATCGGCTAGCGTTCTCATTGTACGTCTCGTGATATCACAAAAGGTCATCAGTTCCTGGCCTGGTCGGGGATCGGGCATGCATCATAGAAACTTTGGATGGTAAAATGGTCCGCCAGTTCATGTTGTAACCGTATTACTTTGGAGTTTGGCTCAGATAGACTGTAATCACAGCGTTTGTCAAATACCTTTTGTAGGGCTTCTATTTCTCCGTCCTTTGGAGCTGGCATACTATTCGAAGGGTTGTAGGGGACAACGACTCGTCCACCTAGTGACAAGAGTGCGGCGGCTAGAAACCTTCCGAGTACTTCATCGGCCGAGGTCGGTAGTTTATCCTGCGGATGTGAGGGTGCACATTGTGTGTATTCGTAAGATAGTCTAATAAATTGGGTTGGCCGGATGTTTGTCACACACTTCAAAGAAGTACCGACGCCTTCCTATCCCCAAACTAGAAGTTGTGGAACAGTCGTTTGAGATTAATTTACTGAGACGGTTGTAGTTGTTTAAAAGTATTCCGTTTGTTCGTAGATAGTCTAGAACTTGGTTGATTTCAAGTCGAGCATCACCCAAATGTGATTATAGCTTTCGCATTCAAATAGACCTCCCGGCCAACCTCTCTTGAAACCAAGCACTATACAAGAATTTCGTCCTTATTTGAGCCTGTGAGTGGTGTTCAACTTTAAATTAACCCAATCCTCTAAAATATCGCCCGACTGGTCTAATGAGAAACAAGATCCCAATGAACAGACTGTTTTCGATAAATTCTCCTCTTTGGCTGGTACAATTATATAAAATTAAGTGACGTGTTAGAATGTTATTGATCAAGGATTAAAGAAGGGACAATGTGAATTGGATAAAAGATTAACAATACTTCGTTGTGGTTAGGAACACAAACGAAGTTGGTCCTAGGTAGTCAGTGTTAATCGGGCTGGGACAGTGGGACGGGGACAAATTGTTTCACAGATTGGGCGGCCGTGTTTGGCCAAGGAAGCCCCAGGGTTTGAACGAATTGTTTATGCACACACAGATTCGGGTGACGTAGTCGGATTGCAACCGCCTCGGCTATCGACAGGATGTGGCATTTGACCTTTCGCGACAAGGTGGCCGGGACGCGATAGACGGTACGAAATGCTGTCTTCGTGTCTGTGTTGATTACAATCGATCAAATGGGCCAGAATGGATGAACTGATGCGTTTTGTTGTTCCAGAGTGAAGCCAAGCGGGGCAGTGTTCACGGATTCTTTCGGATAAACGCCTAGTAGTGCGACCTATGTATGCTGAACCACAGGAACAGTCAAATGAATAGATCAAAAAAAGGCAACATTATTAGGCACGTTATCCTTCAAATTCAGTGGAACCGCCCGTTTTGAGTGAAATGTGACAACAGAGCTAGCGGCATAATAAGTCGTGTTGATAGCATTGGCGATTTGACGTGATATCAACTCTGCCACTGGGTCACCCTTGAATGGCAACGATAAGTAGACGTTCTTCTTATCGGCAACGTCCACTGAGGGTCGCGGTTGTCTATCCTGCATGTTACTGTCGATGAACTTCTCTGGGTAGGCGTTATTGCTAAGAATCTCCCGTAAATTCTTTAATCCTCTATCGTATCATCTGTACAGATCCTCTTTGCTCTGTTCGTCAGACAACGTATCAGACCACGTTTGAGACTGAGTGGTACGTAGCTATGGAAGTGCAGGTATTGACCAGTCCATGTTTTCTTCCTAAATACGCTCCTCTGTAGTGAACCATCTGGTCTGCGTATCAGTGCCACGTCAAGAAAGGACATTTGCCCATTAATTTCTTCCTCCATCGTGAATCTAATGTTGTTATGAGCCTTGTTAAAAATGTCTAGTAATTTCTGAGGTCTTCTAAACTGTCTACTACGCAAAAGATATCGTCTACATATCTTCGGTAATAGCTTGTTCCTTTAATCACCTCATCCAACTTGTTGTTTTCAAGCATGCTCATGAAGATGTCGGCAAGAACTGGTCCCAGTGGAGAGCCCATAGCAACACCATCAACCTGACGATATAGCTCTCCGTTAAACTGAAATTGGATATTGCTTGTGCAGAACAATAATAATTCCTTGAAGATCTTCTACGGGCAGACCAACGCTAATTTAGTAGTTCTCAATATAGTCACGCGCAAAACTAATGGTTTCTGTCAATGGTACGTTAGTAAATAACGACGATACATCAAGAGACAGCATTTTCTTGTCCGTTACGTTAAGGTTTACAGAAGTGTCCACAAATTCGAAAGTATCTTTTAAACTGTATGTAATTATTTCTTTCTTCACGGGTTCCAGAATTTCTACTAGCCACTGTGCAGCTGCATGGTAGGGGGAGTTGCACATGTCAAGTATCGGTCTGAGTGGTATTCCGTCCTTGTGTATCTTAGACAATTTTCCGTGCGGAATTTCGTTCTATCCGACAAGAGGTTTGACATTTTGGCAACGTAATCTGCCCTATCCAACAGAACAATTCCTGCTCCTTTATCCGGCTTCGATAACATAACAGAATGATCATTTTTTAAAACCTTCAGCGCCTCCAAGTGGGATTTTGTAAGCAATCCAAACGATGAGGCCTTATAGCTTAAATACCTGTAACAAGTGTTTAAAAGGGTAGATTTGAAATGTTCGGAATTCAGTTTGGAAGACGGATGTAAATCTCGTAACTGACCGTTGAAGTTTTCAAACTGAACTTCCAGATCTAGCTGCTTAACTTTACCACCTGGGCAACAGAATTTCGGGCCAAGCGACAAAATTTCAATCAATGGCTTACTCCATGTCAATAAGAAAAACTAAACGTACCGCTCTGGTTGGGCTAGAAACCACAGATGCAACCTTTTCCGAATTACTGTGAGGAATAGACATGTCCCTTTTCCCTTCATTGCCCTTTTTACGATTTTCTGTACACAAGATTCGAAGGCAGTTCTTTCATCGGCTGATAGATTTCCTGTCATATGATAACGTTGAGTCTTGCTCTGATGAGATTGAAGATTTCGACCTGGCCCGGAAGTGCTAATCGTGGGTTACTGATAAAAGTTAATAGAGGGTTTTCCATGTCTCCTATCGAGAAGAATGGGCAGCCTGATCATCACCCAAAAAATGTTTACTCACGGTGGGCACTAGAACATATTGATCCCATCCATTCAGCTGCATGCACGTAGGACTTTCACCTTGCATTGAAGAAGGTTACAGCGAGTTCCGGGAGATAGTTGTTTTAAAATCACCATCTGTTAGATTATATTCACCAGCCACGTTTGATACATGATTATCTATCTCGACAAGGTTACACATAGCATTGACAGTAGCATTAGGTGGCCTTCAGATGCTTCATTTCGCAGCTTGCGAGGACCGATGGAGACCAGCAGCCACAACAAATCTTCCACCATAGAAAGACAAGAGTCTTCAGATATGAATGCGAAAAACTGCCCTTTTGTATAAGTAACGAATCCGCCGCCTCGTCCAGTGTGACGATGCTTACCAGTGAAATATATGTGGTATATGATGTGTGGTAACGTGATGTGATAATCTGTGACGTTTAACTGACGTTCTGCAGTTTCCCTGGAGCACTGCATCCCACTGACGCACTTGTGCGTGTGTAACCAGCAAACAGTTAGACATTTTTCTATCAGGCGTGACATTTGAACGATTAAAAACTGTACGAAAGATGCGATAGTGAGCTAAGAATCATCAGATGGTATTGCTTGGTTTATGTTACTTACCAGGTTTGAGTATGGGTCGCATTTACTTGGTTCTGTGACAAAAGGTGCTAAAACGTCTTAGTGATGTAGGATGACCTAGTGGAACATTGGACTGAGGACCTAGTTGGGGTGACGAAAGTAATGCAGGGACTCAGGTAATAACATACTTCGGGAGATGTTCACACTAGGAGTGTGAATTCTATCAGCTTTCATATTTGTGATGAAGTGTTAGTTTACTGCGTGACTGTTGGGTAAAGCTTTTAATAGGTGGACCCTCATACATGTATTTTGGCTTAAATGCTGTAATGGAAAAACTGCACATCTTCACTAGCGAAATGTTAGGTCTTGGAATTTGATGCCTAAAATCGGATACGCAATGCTGATCGTATATCTTTGATTTACTCGTAAGTTGAATACCCACATCAAAATTTTCTTACAAAACTCTCCGTAAGTCTTATTATGGGGCTTTTGGATTTGGAGATTTTGTTTACACTCATTGCAGACAACTGAAAAGCTTGCCCGTGGATGGGGGAGGATAAATCTGTCTGTTCAGTCTCTTCGATAGGAAACTTTAATTTAGTGCTGCCAGCACTCCTAAACAATTTCGACGTCTTATGTCACGACATTTCTGAATCAATACTTTGGTTGGCGAGGGGAATCGTCCATGATTAGAGGAGGAATGTATGCGTTAATTCTGAACTAAAATAGGGAAACCCCAATATAACTGTTGTTAATAGTAAATGAACACCTGCTTTAGTTAATCGATGGCTTATTTGACCGTTTGTCTCATGTTCTGAACGCTGATTTTTGATCCGGCAATGTTACTTGGTTTGCTGGTCGTTTTTCGCATGTTGACAGGTTACACAGCGTTGGTCGTCGTGCTCGGTTGCGCCATCTAATGCGTCTCATCATTCGGCCACCATCTCGCATGATTATTGGCGAGTACATCTAGCTTTGAGGAATGGACTGCGATTAGGTCTGTTCGAACCGATAATCAACAACTGCCATTACGCAATCCGCAGCAGCGGGTCAACCGCGCATCTAATTCCGTTGGTCGTGTACACGTCAAGCCAGCGCGCCGCAGACGATAACATCTGTCTACACCTGTCGGTCAAGATGGCGCCGGTTGGATGTCAAAATAGTCTGCTTTTCACATGAGACGGTTCGGGTACACTGCCTGTACTCTTGAAGAGTATGACTCTGGAGCAACAAATAAACAAACATCACAGAATATGATTAAAAGACATCCACCGAGGCAGGGTAGTTGATAACTTAGAATCATCAGATTATTTCTAGGCATGCAATCAAGTGAGCGTGTAATCGTGACAATTACTTGTAGTTACACTCGCTGACTGGTCTCTAAGTGACTGTCTATATGCAACCAAAACCTTGTGACCCACCGAAGCCTACCAAAATTGTACGAACTGCACGTGAAAAAAATTAAAACCCTTTCAAAGCAGTATAGTTGCGATGCGTTTTTTGCATACTTCAGCAACTTCCTACGTTGCTTTAGAAATGTTAAACTTTTCACTACTATGGTTAAGTTTTAAGGAAATTCTATCCGCCTTCTTTTGTCTAAGGCAAGCTATCGGTCAAATCACCTTCTGTCAGACTTTGTTTGAGCTTACTCTTTATAAGTCTCTTAATTTTCTGTAGGATTGGTTAGAGGAAAGTGTGGGTTAGGTGGAAGCATTTGTTGATCCTTGTCATCGAGTTCTGTGGATGTTGCATCTGCTTCTGATTGACATGTGCATTGTCGCATGTAATTATGTTCCGCTAGTTGGATTGTCCACACAACCACTTCATTAAACGACGCGGCAGTTGTTGGAGTAATTCTTTGTTGTACGAATCACGCTTCACCGTGTAGTTCAGACGTCCAGATGCATCAGACACCACTGACTTATAAGCTGACACCGCGACTGTCAGCGACAACATTCTTTTTCGTGTTCTACGAAGAGCCTTTGCTTGGGTTCGTGTGCAGCGAAGACTAAGTTATTTAATCATTCCCATTAAGCTCATACCGCCTGACGATAGATTTCAGATTTTTCATCAAAAGGTGCATGCTGGTGATTATTTTCCATATGATTACTCTGCTGTGTCACTGGATGAAGGTATTTAAGGTTAGTAGCCGACAATCCAGACGGAAGCCAGTGGATGATACGTTGGGACCTACTTCAAACTCTGCAGACGATCGGATTTTAACAAGGCTTAGTGACATGGTCGGAACAAATCTTACGCGACCTGTCTTTTGGATGAAACTACGATTCACCAATCATTTTCTTAAAATATCCGCCAAGTTTTCTGCCAGGTTCTTTAGTTTCTGTCTCACAAATCTAGTCGAAGCTGTTCCAAACTTGAATTCCAGCTTGATGGTAAAGTTTTACCAGTTTTCGACGTTGTTTTAACTGAATACAATATAGCAACAATCTTTAAACGAAAGTTTGTGATAAGAACCTCGTTCTTCTAGCGTCCTCAAAGTCCACCGTAGTAGGACAAATATAGGACGCTGATGTATGATGACCTATTCATAAATTGAAATACCAATCATATTACCGGACTATCACACCTAAAATATTGGGTCTTTTATTTTGCTTGCAAGTAGCCTTCAGCTCGTCCACTCTTCTTGAGAAACTGTCCTTTTAACAGCAGAAGACGTCCTTTGATAAGAGTTCGTCTTACTTAGTTGCCTGGATGAAGATTCAAATTCACACTGAGTGACGCGTCATCGGACAATACAATAACGCCTTTCCCTAATATCCATCGATAAATTATCTTTGGAAGGGTTGTTGGGAAGGCCATCGCGAAAACTGGCTTTAACAATGTACTGACGGAATAATTATGCAGTGAAACTAAGCATCTCACCCCAAACGTGAAAAATCCTCGAAAGTTGGAGAGAATGTGCGCACAAAACGAAATTTACAACCAACCACTGATCAATACTGAGAACGATAAAACATAGGTTAACTCAGTTGAACAGATAATAAAGGTTGGTTTAAAGCAAAGTGACTGTTCGAAGATTCAAGAGTAGTGGAAGCGGCTTTTTAATCAGAAAAAACTAGGAGAGAGGAAGGTTTAATTTTGCAACGTAAAATTCTTCTGGACACAGATTGATCAACAGTATGAGGGAGGGTAACGATAGCTAAAATACGAATACTAACGACTAATACAATTTATTCAAGGGAGATTGCAAAAACATGGGGCTGTCTTTCAACCACTTTGAAGGTACTCAAACCAAACACGGCATTCTCAACAATAATCCAGCAGACTACTGATGAGTAGTAGTGGGTTTTGGTTTTTGTATAAATTGAACATCACCCATAATTGATCGCATTCCCATAGACTTTCCAGTCGGCCCCTTTCGAAAAGAAGCACTAGACTCGAGTTTCGCTCTCATTAGAGCTCGTCAGTAGTGCATATCCTTGCCACTGCCGGGACTAGAACTCCGGCCACGCTTTCATGAGACAACCGTGTTGACCACTGCGCCATTGACCTCACATTAGGCACGACCGAATTATCATATGTGAACGTTTAATCACTGTGAGTAATGGTCTGATTTCCCGATCGCTTCGAGAGGAGACACAGTAACTGTCCTGTTAGCCCCAATCAATAACCCCTCGACTAGGGCTTCTCTTTCCGGAAGGGATCGACTAATAAGTCTATGGGAATACGACAACTGCGATCAATTGTTGGCGATGTTCAATTGATACAAATCCCACAAACCTCAACGTATTCAGCTGAACGTACTATATCAGACCACGATCCAATTAGAATCGCTCACTTAGGTGAAAGCGTAGTTCAAAGACTAGTTCGTATGAAAATTATTGGAGCGTCACCTTCGTTACGCGCTCAGTCGCTTGACCCAAAACCGAGAAATGAGAAGAGATGTGGCATCACCGTTTATTGGAAGAGCAATTAAAGCACATAAGCTCTAAATTTATAGGACGAAACGATTACCATAAATGGCCGACAGACAGAGCGAATCAAATGAAACAGTCATATATGGCAGTCAGGGTGTCAGAACAAATCACGTTACAGGGGACATCAAAAAGCAACGCGAGAAAACAGTCCAGATAGCGCACAGGCGTTCGACCGCACACCTGCAATCTGATTGGCTGAGTGGAACCATACCACCACCCACGACCATACCATCCGAGCTGGGCCGGCCGATCGATGTGGCGTGATGCGTCCTGGCTGTTTCGTTAGGAGATGCGCCTCCTAACAAAAATATTCTGTACCTGATTCTTGAGTGGCCTGGTAGCTAGACCTGATATTTTGACATCCAACCGGCGCCATCTTGACCGACAGGTGTAGACAGATGTTATCGTCTGCGGCGCACTGGCTTGACGTGTACACGACCAACGGAATTAGACGTTCGGTTGACCCACTGCTGGCTTCTAGCGAACGGGATTGGTCGCAACTGACTGTAGTGGAGACTTGACCGGTCTATCACAAAATGCAATCACGTTACTAACCGACCGGTTGACGTGACATACGTGAATCACTATCTTGCTACTCACTTAATCCTCACTACGACCCCAGCGCTCGCGGTTGAGAAAAAGTCGCCTAATCCTTTCCGAAAAGTGGACAGTGGCATGATTCCAACTGAATGACAACTACAACGGGGATTGGAACATGAAACCATTACTGGCGAAATTAGGCTAGCTTCAATTAGGAATGAACATGAAAACTGGAGGACAGCCAGTAAAGTGTGTAGGTCTGCCAACACCTGTCATCAGATACAGTATATTTCACCCCTCTCCCTCAACCCACACTGCGTGTGTTGATATTCGTTTGCTGTTGCACTTCCATCTAATATAGAGAAGTAGACGCAAGTCAGACTGACTTTGCATTCGTCCAAGTGGGTGTACAACTGACCCAAGCAACCTCCCAAATTATGCGTGGATGAGCTCACGGGTTTTCCACGTAGGAGACTGTTTTCATCCATCACGCCTCGTGTGCTCCAGGTAACCGATGATAATGACTGTCCTTGGGCATTCGTAATCATCTTCACGAAGTGGAATAAACGATTGGCCCACTATGTGGAGGCGGTTGCTTCAGGCCACTGTCGGTACCACCTCACACTGTATCTACCAATTTACATGTAACTGCAAAGAAAGTTACATAGGCAGAACCGAGAGGTGCTTGATTTCCAGAGTGAAGGAACATTTGCCTAAATGGGTGCAGAACTCAGTATTACCGAAGAACGGCAATGTCGTTGAAACACGCAAGCAACCAGTGTCCGCAGTCGCAAGACACATCCTGACCATGTCATCGACCCGACCTGTGCATTCAGAATCTTGTTACGTCATCCCAATCCAAGATTCTTGCGGTTTGCTGAGGCTGTCGCAATCAATCGACTGAAGCCGGCCCTGTGTTCAGAAACAATTGTTCGTGAGCTTGACCCTGCCCTGGACTTAGTGACCTTTCCTAACCCATCAATCGACTATGTATCCCACCCACCCCTAACTGTTCGATATAAAAAACCGTTTCATGTTATTGTATTACTAATAAGTAGTTTGGCAGATTTATGATTTTAGATGAGACCCAATTGTGAAAAGTCAGGGCTTCGGCTGGATTCGAACCAGCGACAGAAACACCATGCCTGAACGCGGCAAGCGCTCTACCAGCTGAGCTACGAAGCCACGCCAGAAGCTCGGAAATTTCACATTTGGACTCGGTTACCCACCCGTCCCACTGTCTCATATGGAATCCACCAAATGATCCAGGGGATCGACTGCCCTGGCAGGATTTCTCGAACAGTTCACGCTGGAATCCACCAACGCCACTGTTGAGCATTGAAATTGTATTACTAATAAGTAGTTTGGCAGATTTATTATTGTTATTATTAATTTGGTACTGATGAGTCAATACGAAATGCTTGCATCTACCAGTTTTCGTGTTCTAACGGTTTTGTTCAAACTTCTGAAGGGAACGAACTGTTTTAAATGATGTCTGTTGTCAAACGTTAACTTTTGAAGAACTAAGTCTACAATATTAGCAGGTGTGTGTTTGCCACTAGGACGAAGAAGTAGTCAGTTGATCACTTTATTTTCAGCTGAGAACAACGTTTCCCCTTTACCCAGTGTAGCTCATGTTAACCCAAACAGTAAGGTGGTGGTTCATACAAAGCGGATCATAGTGGCACGATGATGCAGAAGATTACGATTATACGAGGCAAAAGACTTATTAGGATGTAAAGACTGAGATCAAGTAGGGGTAGTGTGCAGTGTGAAAAAAATTGAGACGTTATAGTCTGTCCATTCTACAACTTGCTGTGATTACGGCTGACTCGACTGGCGCATACGCGGTAGTCCATGGATGTTTTCTTTGCGTATTCCTACAGGTCATCAACTGTATGTCTGCCCGTGTGTTATCTCGCCTTCTTTTGACAGTCAATCTCTGCTTGTCGGTTGTATCGATA
This sequence comes from Paragonimus kellicotti, assembly GCA_014220965.1. Classification (NCBI taxonomy): domain Eukaryota; kingdom Metazoa; phylum Platyhelminthes; class Trematoda; order Plagiorchiida; family Troglotrematidae; genus Paragonimus; species Paragonimus kellicotti. The sequence goes on from LOND01020227.1 coordinate 16,477, forward strand.
TGTCGTTTTATTGCATGCACGCTCTCACCGCTGACATCCTGTAAACCAATGTTTTATTCACATTCACTTTTACTTCCTCACACCCGCAGGCATTTTATTAACGTTAATGAACCATCCAACTATTATTCCTGGACTAATACCGAGATGAACGTGTAAACATTTGTTACTTCTCTTGGTCTGATTCGTGAACCTACGCCAGAATACGGCGCTTTCATATGTGATGGGCATGCAGGTCAGTTGCTGCGACCGTGCGGAAAGTGTTTAAAGCAGCAGAGATCATCACTGAGCCACCTGATGAAAATAACTATCCAACTCTGCACCAAGAACGTTACAGTGTCCTTCTACCTAGGTAACACTGTGTTGTAAAATAGCGAAAGTTTTTATTGCAATCATACTTAACAAATTGTTTTATAGTTAGAAAAATAGGCAGCAGTTCGCAGTTCCTCCTAAACTACGATGATAAATCTACAGCTGGAAGCATCAGTTGGCGTTGAAATAATTGAAACTCCCCGCAGAAATCCTGCAAAACATTTTTTTTAGCGAACAGACCGGTTTTTGATAAATCCTCATCTTAGGCTAGTACAATTATATATCAAATCAAGTAACAGTAAGAGAAGTTATTGCCCAAGAATAGTACAAGGGCAAGGCGATTGGGCGAAACGCAAACACACCTTGGTTATGATCATGCTCACAAGCGAGATAGGGTTTGGGTAGTCAGTGTTAACTGGGTGAGTTGGGGGGACGGGATCAAATTGTCGCGTGGGTTGAGTGTACGCGTTTGGCGGTGGTAATCCTGATGTGTGGATCAACTGGCTTTGGACACACAAATACAGACAGCGTGGTTGGATTGCAAACACCTTGGCTATAGACAGGGTGTGCAACTTGACCCTTCGTGACGCTGTGGCCGGGTCACAATAGACGGGACGAAAAGACCTGTCCTTGTCTTGTGTCGGTCATAATCAACGGGGTCGGCCGGACTGTTCTTTGAACAAAGAAGGAAATGGATGATTTTGCTGGGGGCTTTATAAAACACTACTTAACGACGAACTTACTATTGACCACCCGTAGTGTGGGGCTTTTGTCATAGAAACCACACAAATATTGGCGATCTACGTAGACACTAACCCGGACGCATTGGGGCCATGAGGCTGAACGGTATATACCGTACACTGTCGTGTTAACAAAACAAAGCCATATCCCAATGGTCGGCACTTAGCTTTTGTTCACCTGACTGAGTGGGGATGTCTGTGAGGATAGACCATCACATAATGTTGATATTCCAGTTCGACGTTTTCCTTAGAACCCACTATCCCACAAGCCACTGAGATGCATTTTATTTCAGCCGTTGTTCTGTTTACACTGTGTAGCATCTGTGATTGAAATACCCACTCTTCCTTACCTTCCGAACCCATTTAGTACACAGTTCTTTTCAAGTTGGACGCCAGCCAGTCGTATCGTTCAAGTACTGGAATACTTTCAGAATTTCCTTTCGACAATGAGAGAAGTGGCCAAATTAACTACATCACCTTAACCTGCCAAATTTACAACCCAAATACCCCCACACTCTTCATTCATCACGTAACATGGGGGCGTAATAGCTAATGCACATCATAGAACATCGCTTGGATCATGGCAGTGCAAGGTGCCTACATGCGCTGTCAACTGAGCGATGAACACGGTTGGTGATTAGAAAAGTGCGCCCCCTGAGGACCGCATGATAAGTGTAATGGAAGGAAGCTTACCATGCTAGTGCAGCCAAGTGGAAACATTTATCCTGGCCAATCGTGAATCTTCAGCAGATAGCTGGAAATAGTAATCTTTGTAGGGTTTCCATTGAGTTTTCGGACATCTGGAAGTGTGGGAGATTGGTTTCAAATTTGAAAAGTTTTGGGAAATTCAACTTAGTTGTAAGTAGTGGGGGATTTTAATTTATAAAGGTTGAACGTCACTTACAGTTCAGCGTAGTTGTATCCTCACAGACTTTTCAACAGGACCGTTTCGAAAAGAACAACTGTACTCACTTTTCGCTTTTGGAAGAGCCTGCAGTAGTGCCTATCCTTACTATGGCTGAGAATGGTGTTGTGCCTGCATTTTCGTGAAACAGGCATGTCTACCACTGCTCCGTTGATTTCATGTTAGGTACGGCTGGGTTAACGTATGCAAACGTTTGGTGACATTCATATGCGAGTAATGTTTGGTTTGTTCGGGTGGGCTGATCGCCTCGAGAGGACACATGGTAACTATCCTGGTACCTCCAATCGACAGCAATGCTCCTGTTCGGATGGAGCCGGCTGGAAAGTCAGTGGAAATACAACTGCGATCAATTACGGGTGAGGTTCAACTTATATTTATCAGTACTCACAACGTCAAACAACAAGTTTCACGGTTTACGTTATTCCAACTTGAGGAGTAGTCATTGTTGTGGGGTCATCGACTGAGGTCAAAACAGTCTGAGCACGGCGGTGTGAGCACTACTCACAAGCGGATGTCCCTGTGCGTTTGCATATAATAATATTGATCGTCTTTACTATGCCCGTCCCCTAGTTTCAACCTGACGCTAATAACATACGGCGGTAAATGTAGTCGTACGACAGTTAATGATAAGTTTAATGAGCCAGTAACATCTATTCGTTTGGTAATTAGAGTACAGAATCCGCAATGATTCACGGTTATGTGCGTTTTATCAGAACAACTGTGAACCCCTTGATTCGGGCAGAACGGGACAGACATTGCAACGTTTACTTCGACCAAACATACCACTTACAACAAGTGAAGTCCGTGAAAGGAAAATAACCGTTAGCAATTGACAGCTAATAATGCAGTGGCGTAAACCATCAAATGTGGATGCATTAGATGAACAAGTGCCAGTTCAGAGAAGAGTGCGTAATGCTAGTAAAGAAAATGTGAAAAACATTCGACTAACATTCAATACGTACATTAAGTGGGATTCCCAACACGGTAGCCCGGCAACTGGGATATGGGCGTGGGAACATTTGATACTGACGTTATATGAACGATAGCCTGTGGCTTGGTAGTGTAACGGATAGCGTCAGGGTTCTTGCCTATAAGCGGACACTCACTCATCGCACCTGGTCGTTTTACTTGCAGTGGCCCGGTAATTTTCGTTTGTTAGCGAGATTCGACCAAACAATGTACATTCTTTTACACTACTCTTGATAGGTGGTCAGTCTTTCAGGGTGCATAGCTAACCATATGGATAATTCGGAATGCATCTCTACAGTACTTGCTAATGACTTAACTGTTTTTCTACTTCCTTGAGATTGAGGCGAGCCGTGACGGGAATGTTTCACAGTTGGCTCTATATTAAATCATTTGACTGATCACTTACTTGTACGTAAACTGAAATAGCTGAACTGCAAAATCAAATGCACATAACCTATCTCCAATTATTTTCGCCAGCAACATCCTCAGTCTATCATTTAAAAACATTGAACATATTTTTCATGTATGACTAAAGCTGTAGTTATTGTCCAGAGCCTTGATTCATGAAATCTTTTACTAGATGCCGTTTGTTTGTAGGCCCTCGCGCTTTGCGCAGTTGAGAAGATAATAACGTGATTGAGGCTAGCAGGTCCACAGTCTAATGGCATGGTTATTTTCGGCATGTAGCTCTGGCTCGATAATTACATCACACTGCCCTCAGTATATTTTTGCACAATTGTAACCGTCGCTCTTAACCACGTCAACCGATTAACAGCATTACATTCAGAGATCTGAAGGATTTTATTCTCATTCTGACAACACAGGTCCATGCATCAATATTGTCAGTACACTGTTCGTGACTTAGGTTATTAATTAACTTAAAGGGGACCCACTTGTGAAAATCTTAGCCTCGGCTAGATTCGAACCAACGACAGAGACAGTATGTCCAAAAGTGCAGACTTTCTGACACCTGAGATACAAGGCCACGCCGGAGGCTCGAAAGTTTCATATTGGACTCAGTTGTTCAACTGTCCGGCTATCTCATGGAACCCGCCAAATGATCTAAAAGAGTGACCGCTGTTGCAAGATTTCCGGGGAAGTTGTATTGTGGTTGGCTGGATAGTAAGTAACCAAAATCAAGCCTGTCTGTTATATTATCGTCTACTGAACAATTCAGACCGCTACTATTTCTTCGAGAATACATGCGAGACGTGAATTAGGCAGATTAAACAATAGCTCATTTAACGTGCAGGAATATTTACATTATTAGGGGGCAAATAAAATGGATGAAAAAACATAGACACTGCCAAGTTAACTTCGGAAACTGACAAATCCTCTTTAAGAAAAATGTAGGCAGGTGTTAAATGTGAATGTGGAAAACTCGTTAATAGTCGATTAGCGTGTATCTGATATCTTCTTATTCCAGTGTTGTGGTAGGTAATTGTAGATAAATTGAATTTGGTATCCTCGCATTAATTTTATTCGCGTAAAAACTGTTCCAGAGAAAAAGCATGTTAATTAACTGATGAACTGTCAAAATTATTCCGGTTTTATAACCATCAAGTTATAATCTCAACGGTCGGACAGCTGTGTTAACAGCTGCACGATAGTTTACTAAAGTAGGCAACAAAACTACTCTAGTTTCAGCCGTTATGGTTTGGCTGTCTTCAATCAGGATTTATGTTTTATTTAACTTTGCAGGCAGTTTATATTTGTTTTTTAAGGGTGACTCAAGTTTCGTATGCAATCCAACGAAGTTTTCAGGGTTACATTGAGGGTTGTACGAAAATCTTTATGGATAATCTTCATGTTCTTGAAGCAGGGTACATCAACTGTAAATATTCAGTCAACTTACGCTAAACCTGACAAATTTTAATTCAGTGGTTTATATTTCATGGTTTTTTTATGATTTTAATCGTTTGAGCATTAAAACCTCCATTTTACCATAGCTAATCTTGATGGATTTCGAATATTCTGCCGTAAAATCAAACAATGCGTTATTTTAGGCGATGAGGTGTAGGCAAATATTGTCCCAAAAAAGTGCCTTTACCTGATGTACACCAGACATGGGGGCAGACTGCGACTGAAATAAAAGCTTTTTAATTACTCACCCAGTTCATACAATGACGAGCAGGCAACAAGTACAAGAACAACGCGGATAAACTACCATTAATGTGTACATTTCTATATAACTGACAACACGTGGTTCAAATTTCGTCTTTCCCATGTGAATTTAAGTCATTCCTGAGTACTTTTGTTAATAATTAGAAATTTGTGGTAATTGACACACAGTTTGAGTCCTGACAAAGTTAACCCAAGAAAATTAAAAACTTGTTGGTTATACAGAACAAAGCAACGCATGCAGTGACCGGACAGAAGTGTACCAGCCATAGGTTTTGGTCAAATCTTAGATCATATTCGTGGATTTCCAAAATGAAAAATATCTCATACACAACTCACCCTTAATCAGGATCCGCGTCGCCATCAATTCCTGTGCGTATCACGAAGACTAGTAGAGCGAACGCTACAACAGACAGTGAGTGATCGATTAGTCTTGATTCGATAACTTCTGTCAGCCAAATGACCCACGATTGCACTGGCGACAGATTTTTACTCACCGATCTTAATCCACACAACCTGATCCACATTGATTTACAAGGACAGGTGTCGATTCGCACCACCCACATATTTAACCGAATTATGTTAAACAAAACAGCAGGTGTGTTGTGCATTGGCAATTTACCATTCGGGTTTAGATCGATTAACGGACAACCAGTAAATGGAATATGCATGATGATTGCAGTGAGTGTTCCGTTAAGGGAACAGGTAATTAGGTCAGTGTTCTCTTTGAATGGCTATCACAGTAGCACTTCCCTTAAGTAAGCAGTCAACAGACACAGCACTGACGCCTATTTCAGTAAAATCATGTAAACATTAGTCGTAAACGAATGTGGTTGAGCATTTGTATATATTTCAATCGTGTCTGATGTGGCGTCACTGACGCAGTGGTCAACAGGACTGCCACGTGAAAGCGTGATCGGATTTCTATTCCCGGCTGCGGCAGTGATGTACGCTACTGGTGGGGTTAAACAAGACCAAAATCCTGGTGTACCACTTAGTTTCAAAAGGGGCCGGCCGGAATATCCATTGGACTGCGACAGTTATAGTCAAGTGCCGAGCCCATGAAGCTACACAGGTAACGTTAGACTTGAAAACAAAGATATCACACCAACGCAACAAGTACTTTCACGATGATCGTGAGTGTTCCGAATCATATCCACAGCTGCGATCAATTGTGGGTGATGTTCAACTTGAAACTAACCAAATCCCCTACTACTCATCAGTAACCATATCCACAAGTTTGATCGCAGCTGTAATGTCATGAACGCGGGTGTTTTTCGAACTGGTAAGATTGTTATATTCACTTCCAACTTAACGAAAGTGAAGACATCAAAATTACGTTGCCCGCTGTGACGAAATCTAAAAACTTACCGTGATAGATAGTTAAGTTTTGATTACTCCCGATCAACCCTCAATCAAATGAGCATATCGTGGCCGATTAAAGTGGACTGTAACGGAAGCACATAGGGAGTTTCATTGTTGAAGATATTAGCCAGTGTGAACTATCTCATACAATAAAATGGTCACCGAAGTACCCAACTCAATAAACCACTGAGCCACTGTATTTCCATGAGGACCGTCTTCCAGAATTGGCAAGGTAGCAAGAGAAGCCGATATATTTGAAGCTGAACCAACAGGACTATCTGCAGATTATTCCGCGTGTTTCTGTACCCTACCTGAATGCTTGGCTCCCTCTCTAAGGGACAAGTCTGAAGGAAAACCGCTTTATGTTTTATAGAAAAACCGTCAACAGCGGTTATTACCGTCCTAAGGTAACTCGTTACTACTCTGAGTACGATGGTTGTAGCCGCGGTTATCGTTAATTATTCAAACTGTTCTGCTAGTTTCTTTCTGTTTGCCAACTGCTGCTCTTGTTTTCACTTTAGTCACAAGTTTGTGACTGATGAGATGGGCAACATAATTAATATCGCAAGCAATACCACTTTTACGAAACATTTGGCTCACAATAGACATTTGTTTGCCAAATGCTACAACTGTGCATAAGGTAAGGCTAGAGTTTATTCGAGCTGTAGAGTTTATTTTCTCCAGCTTTCCAAGTACAGGCAGTCATCAGTAAGATATTACTTTGGGAGTGAGAAAACAGCAGACAATCACACCGAAGACGGTGAATAGTGCTTTGAGTTCATATACGTGAGTGGTAGAAAAAATGGAACAAAAAGCAGAAGATTTTCGGAAGAAGTAGTAGACGGAAATAGTAAGCTTCATGATAGGTTGTTCATCGCGCTCATGCGTCGGATGTAAAAAAGCCGTGCTCAATAGACTGTTGCTGAATAAAAATCAGGAGTTCAGTAGACGTGTGAACAGATGGAAACATGAGGAATCAACTCGAGTTGTCAATAACGAGTTTGTCAGAACGGATGTAGAAGAAGAAAAGACGAAAGGAAAAACAGTTACTTTTAAAGGATTAGTGCATCAGTGAATCACTCATCAACTGCAGCCACCACTTTATACATATAGCGGAACATAAATGTTCAGGCAGAAGTGAACAATTTGACCATTGACATTTTTGAGTATACGGGCATTGTGAAAAACCGGCCATTATGCGACCATATGATTCATATCAAACTCATTTGTCCGCGTTAACCAGAGACAGAGTTCCATGAGTCCTAAATTCGCAGCATTTCTAAAAACGCACTGATGAGGGATTAAGACAATCAGCTGGATACGATGGAGCCGCTGCTGACCAGTTTTCTTGACCCTGTTTCAGAAAGTTTTTCCTTACCGTTATAACGATTTTAAATCCAGGTGAAACATGATCGTAGTTGGTCATCCAGCCTCTTCCTTACCTTGCCATCCATGCTGATAAAATTGGGTATAAGTTGTTCACTCGCGTTTATGTGTACGCTCCCAAATTATCCATAATAATAGGTATCACGGTGATTGCACTGCCGGCGTACATTTGAGATAAGGCACTTGCTAATACTTGGGATTTAATTCTCTTGTCCCGCTCTTCGGATTTGATCTTTCGATCACGATCAACGCCGCCGTCAATCACTAGAATTCAGTTTGCGTCCTTCCAACTCAGATTGCGTTTGCATGACTCGCTTTTCGGCAAAGTTTCGATAATTGTGGTCCATATCAACTAGCACTCATCAGTATGCATATTTATTAGCTCCCGTCCTTCTGCGCACCCAAGTATCCTTTGAGGTATCTGTAAGAAGGGTGAGCAGTACAATGTGTCAAATGCACACAGTGCATGAAGCACAACCATGGGAAAGAGTTGAAAGTATGCTGAACGGTTTTCAAAGCGATGCGGTACCTTAGCATAGTATGGGTGTGTCATACTTAAAAATATTCCTCATAAACCATCGTAGAGGTACGGCGGTCTTTTGCCCTTACGCTTCAAGGCTGTCATTGTTGCTTTCAGTGTCGACATGTGGTGGGAGACGGTGCAAGCCATTCGAGGGAAGTTCTAGGCTTCCAGATATGGAGATTTGGTTAGCTGGAATTTACCAGTTTTTACCTTCAGAAGGTTTTCTGCAAGTTTGTCAGTTTTTGGGTCTTGGACAACGGTGAGCTCTGGGCAACTAAACATATGGGGTTTGGTATTTGAACAGTTATATAACATAGCTAAGAAGTCAAAAGGTTTTCAGGGTTGCAAATGACTGTTTGATTTATTAATTAGAAAAACCATTGTGCCAGAAATTTCTGTAGATTTTGTTATCTAGTCACTAAATAGTCATGTACGAGTAACCCCTGAACATCAGAATTATCGAAATACCATAGGTTGTCTTAAGGCATTTGTTTACTTGTTCTGTGCATAAACAAAATAAGGTTTTCTAATCAGCAAGCTTGAGGAAGTTTGTTAACGTAAAAAAAGCAAATAAAAGTCTAAACTCGTCCGGAGTCACAGTTACCTTATATTTGTTGAAATAATTATATAGCTTTTTAATATACGTGATAAGACGCCATCATGTTAATAAACCATCATTTATGTTGTACTGATCTTGTACGCCTAATTTTACGTTACACCATTTTACTTGGTAATTTCTTATCAATGAAGGTGGACAATCACTGGTTGATTGTGTTACAGAGGTTCGTGTTATATGATATGATTATCCGATATTACTACGTACTACAATATCACGCTATCAAACGCGTGCATTAACCACTTAAGATTCTCAGTTTTATGCGCGGTTAATGGTATTTATCCAGGGTCAGTCTAGTGCTGCCCTAATTTAACATTACTGTAAATCACCCACTTTTAATTCCTCTTCATTAGCCTATTTAACACGCACCTCATGGATGCAAATTGAGACGCAGTTCGATCAGGTTGCGAGCGTCCATACATACGAGATAAACACATGGTTCTGAAGAAATCATCTTTAGTAGATGTTAGGTTATTATGAATGACTGATATCTACGTAGTTAATGCACATTTTCGACCTCCTGTCTGATAATGCCACTTCGATGTAAACAAAAATTTAAACAAATGTTTAGGATGTTCTGATGTTCAAAAAAATAATGATTTTACACTCGAAATGAGTAAATTCCCTGATATTTTCCAAACTGTACTACATTTATTTCTCAGCTGTTATTCAAAACATTTTGTGACTGTTTTCTTCCTTACAATATTTACTACTTGATTTTCACTCTCCAGAACGTTTTAAATTTCAAGAAACTCCAAAACAAATAAACTCTGGTTTAACAACGGTCAAAATAACTCTAATTCTGGTACAGCGCCCAGCGGTCTGAAGAGGAAAGGTTGATTTATCTAATTTCGACACAACAGTCTGCGGAATGTCACCTTATCCCTTGGTCTCATGCAAACATAGTCTGTCTGTTTGGTTACTCGGATGCCAGTCAGACAAAATTGACTTAGGCAAGTGTACTAGCAACCAATCAGCTTGCTGATAAATTGGAAAGTCACTTATATATAGTAAGATTGGTGTCAAAAGCATTTGAGAAATTACTTTGCAAGTAGGTTAATTCTGAGTTTGTTAATAGTATGGTTTATTTAATGAAAATTATTTTCGGGCTACGATCCTGGCATGCAAATGCATCAGCTAGTTCCGTGTAAGTAGTATTAAATTACTGTCTCTTTAAATAGTGCGTTTTCAGCTTAAGTTTTCTAAACGTTATTAAAATAAATTATACATCGGCATGGTTGAGATTCATGCAGTAGATATGCCATTGATACCACTATTCAGTTCCTGTCAGCGCATGCTGATTCCTATGATATAACTACGGTTGTTGTAACCAGAAAAAGCACAGTTTTTTCCAGCTGGATGTCACTAAAGGAATAGATATCCCCACTAACAATATGTAAGGGATATGTTCATAAAAATATAGATTCTGTCATCCTCTCGTTAGTTTCAAGGGAGCAACAACTCTGCCGTCCTTTATCACCTACAACATTCTTGGGTTAGGTTTTGCCAGCACCACTTACGAGATTAGCAACCTCTGAGTAACGTTCATTGTCATGTTTGTTTGTGGCTACGCGTACGGTGACATTTCTGAAAATCCCGCTTGATATAAACGTCGTGTTATGGGTTTCAAAGATTCACTCACAAACGACGACATCTTATCCCTGCCCACAATAGGTGTTTAGTGAGAAACACCTATTTGGCCAGCTCATGGTATGATATGTTGATCTTATACTTACCACTATCACTGTGTGTTCGGCTACCCTGTTTTTTATTGTGCGTGTGAGCGGCATGTAAAACGACAAAAATTGCCTCATTTATTAGTTATCCTCTTGTTGATTGGTCACATGGTACGGAACGTTGCCACGGGATTCGTTCATTATTTTTACGTAAGGTCATTCCAGCAGAACCATTGCGGATATCGGTTTATGTGGGCTTTAGTGATTTACGCAGCATGAGAGGAGTGTTGGTAGATAGGTGTCAATACTGAAAAAGCTGTCTCATTAGCTTAAATTAATCTTAAACCAGTTAATTAAAAGATGCTGCAAATAAAGAGGCGGCGCTGTTGTTTGGTAACACTACTGCCCTGATTTGGTTTTACTTTCAAAAAGTTTTCCCTTCAGCCAAATGTTAGCTGACATTACTTTCAGATAGTCGCCTTCATGTCGTCAATGGTATCGGTCCAAAAGCACTGCTCGTTGTTTGAAATGACCTTCAGGTAACATTTCGGACTATTTATCTGTCCGATTAGAATAATAAAATATCGTTCGGACTCTTAGAATATACATATATGAGTTTGCAAAGATATGAATGGTTTATTAATAAATCCACAAGCAAATTAGTTTGTTGATAGACACAATGTTACTGTATACTGTCTAATGCACATCGTCTAGCATTTTAGTTACCGCTCCCTGTTTGTCTAGTGCTCGCTGTGCCTTCAACTCGATTATGTCAGTTGTCTTTTTCCAATATCAGTAACCTCTCTAATTCACAAGAAGACTCACTAGTGAATAGTAAACTTAGTTACCTTTACGTTTCACAGCGACCATCAAGTTACTACTATTTCTGCGCTAGGTACATTGACTGCTCCGAAGATGTTCTACTTTTTAAAGTAGAAACGAAGTTTTAACTTGCAGCGTGGTGGTTTTATCTACCTGATCTTATATATCTAATCTTTTTTTATTAGAAATGATGATCGTTTGTTCTGAATCCTACCATTGTCATCTTTGTCAAAAAATGAGAACAGTGGTATGTGATTCGTGTGTTGTTCACGAAGCTGACATTTCTGAGCTGAAAATTGGCAACCAACTTTGAGTCGCGCAGTATCAGTGAACTTGGATGGATGACGTTGGCTTTCATGTATAAAGACCAAATGAACAAGCAAACAATCAGGCCATCCATGTTGACTTCGTAATCATCAAATTGCGACAATAGCCTCAGCCGAATAATTGTGGTTGACTCCGAAACAAATTATTAACGTGAATTTGGATACTGTATTTTCGGGATTACCTGTGGTTATGTGAACATTTGATGACACTGCTTCTGGTTGAAGACATGGCATTCTATCTTCTGTATTGAACAGAAACACTATATAACGTGCATATTTCTAACAAACTTCCACGCTGGACATTTCAGCTTTCACTGTGTATCTTTTTCAAAAAGACTACTCCATTATTCGCCATCTGCATGACAAGGATTTTAGACCAGTCCTGAGGAGTTTCCAATAACTGTACATAAGTAATTCTTTCCTCAGTTTCAACTTGGGTCCACTTGAAAGCATGCCTTGCTTTCGTTGCTAAAAACCTCTCTGAAATAGGAAAAGGGTCCATCCCGAGCATACAGTAATCTGTTCACAAGAGTTTTCCACGTCCCTTCCATTCAGGTCCACATCCTCGAAGTTAATGGGCTAACGTTAGTCAACCCCGTTCCGGAACGTTTATATGTGATGACGCGAATGACTTCACCCTTGAGACTACTTCAAAAATCTCATACCGCCTGAATGCTTGTTAGGTACGACTTGTTTCTAAAGTATTCGTCGGTTTTTATTAATAGTTATGATATATTTATTCATCTTCACGAGTTGGTGTGAATTATAATAGGACATTCGATTTTGTTCAACTTACAACACAATATCGTTTGGGTTCAATTGTAAATCAAGTTCTGTTTTTTTTGCAAAGGATCGAAGATAATTTGTTCACAGAAGTGCGATGGTAAAAGAAAAGGACTGGTCTGCGTCGGCAAATTCAATCAAAACCCGCGGTCACTTTATGTTACTTGAAGTCGTATGTAGGTGTTAAGTAACAAACTTAACTTTTTTCCCGATAAAATGTCACGTTAGCGAAACAAATTTAAAGGTGGATTTCGAAAGGCGTACATCCGCCTGGAGTATATTTGCATTAGATTCTCCCCCATGGTCCTCCCAGTTTCCCACCTGGGGACTGGGCTACGGAACCACATAATAATATTAACAACGGCCTTCTAAGGGTTAACCAGAGAAGTCCGAATTCAACTGGATTCCATACTCAGAAGTATGCTGAATTGGTGTAAAATACACGGGTTCAAAATTAGAAATGGGCGATTGGCTCAATCTAGTTTTCAGTCAAATGATCAGCACATTTTCACAGTTTTTTTCAAAGTGCGTCGCGAATTAACATCCCACTAAGTTTGAAACAGTTAGTTCCCTTCGGAAGTTTAGGCAAGACGATTAGAACAGGGCAAGTGATGGATGCGAGCGTTTCATGTTGACTCAATTTGCAATACATAATGACATGAGTCGGTTTTCTTGTCAAATAAGAGGGATGCTTAGTCAGCCGGTGGGATTGGGTAGGTCACTAAGTCCAGGGTAGGGTCAAGCTCACGAACAATTGTTTCTGAACACACAGGGCCGGCTTCAGTCGATTGATTGCGACAGCCTCAGCAAACCGCAAGAATCTTAAATTAGAATGACATAACTGAACGTTATACCTACAGACTGAGTCGATAAGGTGACCAGTGGTCTGGATGTGTCTAGCTACTGCGAGCGCTGGTTGTTTGTGTTTCGACGACAGTACAACCTTCTGAGTATTTAATGCGAATACGATGTGTATTATTACGCAAACAAAAGATTAGCAAATACCAGTTCAGTCATAGATCGAGGTTTTCACTTCCGGTAAAATGAGAACACCCTGTAGATAACGGAAATGCAATTGATGCGTTCATTTAGGCAGGTCTGTTTTGAAGTTAATAATAATAATATATGTGAAATCTTGACAAACGCTGTTTACTTCTTTGTTTAATCAACCCAATCAACCACCGATGTTGGTGAGGTAATTCAGTACAGGGTGTGGTGGAGTGCAGCCAATCGTGTACGCCATATCTACATTGACCAATCAGGTTGTTTGACATTGACCTATATAACCAGTGTCCATAACAGACTAGATGAGACTTTGTGTGGTGTAGTGAATACACATCTTGCTATGAACCCGACTTCTTCTACATGGTGACAGAGATGAAGAACCCAGATTGGACGGGTGTGAGCCCAATGCCAAGACTGGACGAAGGGGATACCGTTTGGATTCAGCCATTCGGTATGGGCTCTGACAGATGGGCCCCAGCGATCGTGGAAGGACGAGACGGTGAACGTTCTCACGTGGTACGCACAAATCAAGAAACATTAAGGAGAAACAGGGTGAACCTACGGAAGCAGGAAACGACGACCACAAGTTCCGGAGCAGCTGAATCCAGTTCTACTGAAGACAACGAGTTCGTTCTCCGAAACCGAAGAATACCGAAGATTCGTTAAAAAGGGAAGGATGTGGTGGAGTGCAGCCAATCGTGTACGCCATATCTGCATTGACCAATCAGGTTGTTTGACATTGACCTATATAACCAGTGTCCATAACAGACTAGATGAGACTGTGTGGTGTAGTGAATACACATCTTGCTATGAACCCGACTTCTTCTGCGCAGGGATCAAACAATCTTGCTTGATCTTAGTCTTCCCTTAATCCCGGATACCTTTTAAGTTCCTTTTCGTAGCCTTTCTGAACACCTACCACCCTCATAGACTTTATGATTTTTGACTGCTTACTGTAGCTGCTACCCAGTGACTGCTTTGAGTTAAATCGTTAGGTACAACGTTTCTTACAGAATCAACACAAAGAGTAAATTATGACGTTCTGTCTTCAAATTCCCACTTAACCAAGGATTTTCTGCAAATATTATACATAATGTTTCCAGAAGCTTTTGGCTGACCAGAAACTTAGAGACAACAATGACAGGCTAGGTTTTGTGTTAACACTTTTAGATGGCATTTTGAAGGTCTGAGTAATATTGAGCTCCAGCTTTTATCAGTTGACTGGTGCCGTGCTACCATCAATACATAGAATGGTGAGCAATGTGCAACTGACAGTTAAACTTTTTTTGTTATCTTAACTGTTTTAATGTGAAGTCGGAAAATGTTCATTTACAGCATACCTCTCAAGTACGATTCGTCCTGTTTCATCCAGCATGTGTGTGTTGCGGGTATAGAGCAGATTTTAAGCCATTGTAAAGCAAAACTATAAGATAGAAAACATTTTTCAGTCACCAAAAAATCTAGCCCTGACGAAACCGTTCTTCTGCATGTAAAAAGATGGCCTATATTTGCTAACGGTTGTCACCCTAGTCAAGAAAAGAAGCTTTCGAGTTTCAATTGCGTAAAGCATTTAAAATGCCTATACCGGGCTTATTTGAGGTCAACATGTTTTATAACTGCCTTGTGATCAGTCATATTCAGTCCCTTTGAATTGCCATGTTCAGATTTTTCGGTATCAATGACCATGCTTCGAGGTGACGTTGCGACCTACTCGATTATGCGCTTATCACCATATTCTGCCTGAGTAAGCTACCCGTCACTCACGGGGAACTTCGTAGACAATGTGGGATTTGGCGTTTAGTATTAAAGTATTTCTAACAATGATATTGAGATCTGGGTAGCAGCGAACAGGATGACAATCCAGAATTGCATGAAATACGCATCCTACTTCTGCTGTGAGACAAAGTTTTGTAAACCTGGCGCCGCTGTTACTTTTAGAAAGCAATCAGAAGAACATTTGTTTCAGAACCATGAAAGTCAAAAAGCAACTTCTGCTTGTTTTAGTTTGCATCACGTATCGAAGGGTAGCCATGTTTTGAGTGGCATTGCTGTATATTACTAAAGTGCTTGCACTTTCTTATCCCTATAGATTTACCGTAGACAGACCGTAGAACTATCCCTGTGTCTGCCGAAGAAACAATGAATATCTAAGAGGCCAACGTTGACTTTCAATTGGACTGATATCGAAAATATGTTTGTTGTCATTATTTTGGTATTGGCAAGTGTTAAACTGTCATCAGCGTAACGTTACATAGAAATGTTTGACTGATGGCAGCATTATTTGTCTGCTTTCATCGATCAACCGGAGTGTTGGTTAACAGCTATATGTGTTTGGAAGATACTTTGTTCAGTGAACTTTTCCTGCCCCTCCTCTTCAAATTTGTTGCGGGAGCTAACTGATGCTTGCATGCCAGTTTTTTCTTTAGCCAGACGGAATATAAATGCTACCTGTAAATGCGTAAGATTACTAAATAGCATTTTCTCACGGTTGTTCCCAGAAAGTCGTAGTACGTTAAGACCGAAAAACAAAACATCCTTCCGGTACATTGTTATTCAAAGGTAACCGGGAAATCGCAAAATAGAAATAGACCCCAGGTTGTTTGCATAAAGCCCATGAAAAGTCCCATCCAAACTTTAGTTTCGAAGACAGCTGACCAAAGGCTAATGTTGGTTTGGTCCATTGGAAGGGAACTAGCTAAGGAGACAATTTTTATTGGAACATTTTCTTATTTTGTGTGAGTCCTTATCATCGTTCAAGTTAGAGTAGTGTGCCGAGATAAGTTATGGATTATATCACAACTTGTTTAATAATGCAACGGGCGTCTCAAACATCATCACAGACACTTCGCAAAGTTCAGCTGATTTTAATCTCTGGCTGTGTAGCATTCAAAAAGCTCGTCTGTTTTGTCTACCAGCTTAAGCACTCTGGTGCCTCAGAGGTGACGCTTCACACTTGTCAATTCTGCGTCGATGAGTTTTGAGACTTCCTTATCACTATGGTAATTTCACCAAACAGGTCGATTTTGTCGACAATGTTCTGATTTGGTGATTGTTACCCGACTGAAGTAAATGTGCGTTCTTCATTTCAGTCTACTGATGACAACTGCGTTTTTATTATTGTTGAGCTTTTCTACAATTCTGACACAAATTCCTATTCAACGAAGGTGGAATAGGACACCCTATCCGCTCAACTGGCCTGAACAGTGGAAACGAAACGATTTTTACGATACGGTTGACCAAGAACTGATACATGCAATGTTTTCTTACAAGCATCCAACTTGGGACAATGAAGATGAAGAAGGTGGTGTACCAGGTGTGGATAACTTGATGCGTTATGGATAATGTATACAACGTTTGTGGTGAAAGTCATTTCAATACAGTATTTTGAATTAACATTCTGGGACTTTTACTATTGTTAATTTTTACCTTATCCGGACAAAACTCTCATTCCTATGTAACCATTACAGATTAACTCCAGCCATATTCGAAAAATTAATGATTAATTAAAACTGTTCAAATCCTAGCTTATAAACGCGAGGAAGCAATAAACTTAGAATTTCTAACGAAAAGTGTCTGAGGTCCCAAATTTAAATTCATTCTCACACATTGGGGTTTTAAGGATTTCTTTATTATTTCAAGAAATGACAAAAACTCTGGGAGCGAACTTAATGCGCGTTGCTGAATTCATTTCAGGTATGCCGCTAAAGACTTTAAACGTTGAGCCTATCTCTACATTCAACAGATAACTCGTCGATTGGCGTTATCAAAAAACATGTGGGAATATCATATATAACTTAATCGTTTGTGAAAAGTTATGTGATATTCAGTCCATAAAGTCAAACATTCATCATTACACTCTTTTCGATATGCCGCTCCATATATTAGAATAGATAAGCGTCATTTTGCACATTATTTGTCATCCAATAATCCCTTTAACTGGTTTTAGTTTTACCACCGCTTTCAAAACTGCAACCAAGACCCAACAAACAATAATTATCTACAAAATTCATTCGTTGAAATCCGTTGCCGTTTATAATCAACAACCTCTAAGACATTGCTATTAACGGATGAGATTGAAGCCAAGGTTGCTGTAGAAAATTGCAAGTATAAGGTATCCGTTCGAATACCGCGCAAACTTACCGTTACGGGTTGATATTTTTTACTCGTAGCAAAGTGAATCAAGTTTGATGATATCACTTATAGTCAACGGACAACAACGGTGTGATGCTTCTTATTTCCTCTTCGACATCTACAACGTCTTCACTGAGTAATATCCATCCACTTAGTGTAACCAATGGAACTTTCAGAAACACGGTATCCCCTTATTTCGATCCATATTCTTGTAACCCACACAGTAAAATCAAGGTTTCGTTTGATACGTCTACAACCGACTACTGAAATGATGACTCGCTCAGCCCGGGTGTGTGTGACCAACCATAATGAAACGTGCGTATCTCAGGTGACGGTTTATTTTTCGGCTCCATGTCGAATGGCTGTGTTGGGGTGTGCGAAAAGTGTGATTCAATATTACGTGATCAAAGAAAGGGATAAGCTTTATGAAACTAACGTTGTAATAAGCATGGCTGTCTGGAAAGACAGACGCGGAAGGAGCTACTAACAGCTGTCTACCATGTTCCAATGGGAAAACAGCATGCTTTTTCGAACAGAAGAAATTCCTGAACTACGTGACTCTCTGTTGTATTCTTAAGTGTGATGTGAAAGGATAGTTGGCGTTTTGTTCGCTTGTTGCAGAGCGAAGTGGGAAAAATATTTGGCAGAGTGGTCAACATGTTGTCAATGCTCAATCCACTGCTACACCGCTACGGAGCCTATAAGATATTCGCACACACTGAGCAATCCGTTTTGCCTTTAGAATCACTACAGTTTGACTTCCAAGTAATACATTGAACAAAACCAGGGGACCCACAGCATTTAGAAATTTAGCCCAAGTGCGCATCGCTGCTTCGGTGAGCTCAATTGAACCGTTTTTGGTTGATCATGCATGCAGTAAAACTGATTGAGCACATACTGATGGGTTAACAGAGTCGTTAACTTCCCCTTGACTAACCACCGTTCAGCGTCGATCATGTTAGCATGCAGTGCGAGTGGTGCAGGTTGTTAGCTCAGCCACATCGTTCCAACATGTTTGAGTTGTGTCCAACATCACTGATTCGGTTGTGGGGTGGGTAGAGAGACATGGCTTGTGAAAATATGGAGACAACGTAAACTTCTATAAGAACCTGATCATGATTATCGGTCGACAGGCGAAGCCCACTCTGTGGCCGAGAACCAGTCAGTCTAGACTGATTTTTAACTCTGTTAATCGCCTTGTGTTTTGGCGTGGAGTGGAGAATTTTGGTTAGTACACATTGAACTTTGCTTACAAATGATCACAGCTTTCACACTCTCATGGAATTTTTATTCGTCCTATTCTAAAAAAGCACTTTACTCTAGTTTTGCTCTTGTTAAGGCTTGTCGGTAGTGCCCGTGCTTATCTTCATGAGAGCATAGTTGGTGTTCTAATCCATGCAGTGGCAAGGATATGGGCTATTGACGAGTATAACAAGAATGGAACTGGAGTATAGCGCTTTGTATTTCTGCACTCACCTTGTCAGTCATCAGTGCTCTCTGCACCAAGAACGTACGCCGAATCCGCATGACTGCTCATTTTTGTCGTCCCATTTTTCTAAGTTATCATGGCTTACACCTAAGAATGGACGAAAAGGTATGTAATTATGAAGAAGGAAGAAGGAGGGGTAGAGATGAAGAAAATGGCTCATTCTTAATGGTAACTCTTCTGATAACGATCACTTTCATACCATACACACATATTGAATCGTGAGTTGGTTTCCATGGAAAAATACGATGAGTCTACGCTTGTTTTGAATAGTTTATTCACTCGTGCGTTGGGCACCTTGGCACAGACAGTCACGCCATCTCAAAGCCAGAATTGCTTTGGAAACAAGGATAATACTTGGTGTGTTATTACCAGGTGACATACAGATCTTATACATCACACTAAAATAAAGGCCGATCGCACCGCCCCTTCCTCATTGTGCCACTCTCGTCCACTGTTTTGGACGCTGTATGCAGTTTTGTCCCTATCACATTGACAAACTGTATGCATTGGGGACTAACGTCTTGCCGTTGGCTTGCACCCAACCACACAATTTTACTTCCTACTTATGCGGTTATTGAGTGTGCAGCGAAAGGAAGATGTCGATTAGCCGAAGGAGCTTTGCTTATTAAAGAGGGTGCTTGGTGCCGGAACAAACCCATCAAATCACACGTCGACACAAAGTGGAGAGGTAGAGCGGTCAGTTGCTGGATCAATGAAGATAGGCCAATCACGATTCACAATTTGTGTTCAGAAGCTTCGCTATAAAAGCCAATAAAAAGCAGAGATGTATAGCTTGCACGTTGAATTCACGTCACTTTCTCAACTACTGTGAGATAGGAAAATATACGGATGATATCTTTCTGTAGTGGGTGGCCCCATTCCTTCTCTGATAGAGAGGCTGAGAATAAGTTCCAATGAACTTGGTTTCATGTGTCGTGAACGACTAAAGTTTTCTTGTAACTGACAACCATATGAGCACATCTCTTGATATGACAATGTAGACATGGGCGATAAGCCAATGTCTGAGGTTCTTTTAATTAAAATTATAGTTCAGATGAATGGAAGGTAATATTGCAAATCGACTAACCTGGCTTTTATATAAAGTGTACTGTTAAACGTTAATTCACACTTACCATGTGGACTTTTAGCCATCATTGCCTACGGTCCACATTATGTGGATCGTTCAGTGTATAAAATTGGACATCTTCCCTCCATCATACCAACCATGAAAGCCATCTCCAACTACTTAAAAATAGAAAGTAGTAAGAACTTTACCAAAACAAGGGAAGAAATCGTGCTGTCATCTCAAAACGATTGTTTCGCAAATGAACGTCGGACGATATAAACCGAAATCTAAGCTATTTCGAAAGATATTTTACCAGAAGATCCTACCCAGGACAATCCTCTTAATCGAGTCAGAGCAGCGAACGGCGCTAGCACGCTGCTATAAACACTTACATACATAGAAATGGCATGCATTTTAGGTCATGTCGTTCGGCTCCATTGTCCATTGTATACGATCGCTAGCAGCTGGCTACTGGACAACATCACAGCGATTGGAAGACGGCATATAGTTGGGGAGCCGCACGCATCAATGAGTGCAGATGGGAAAAGTAGAAATACGACATTTCTCTAGCGGTATGCACTATCTCGTCAGGCTTTTCACCAAACGATGGATAATTAAAAAAACTGCATTTCGGAACGAAACAGATTTTCAAATCAAAGGAGGACTGATGGAGACCGGCAATTTTCCCATCGAGACACATCACACGGTTTTCTAAGTCTGTTGCCCTATTAATGTACTAAGACCTGTTACAAAATTGCCGAGCGGTGTATAACATTTCTCAGGGGTTTTTGGCCTCGTTTTCTATCCATTTCGTACTATTACATCACGGATTTTCTATTTTTAATCTATTCTCGTCCTGATGGGAGCAACTGGTTGTTATTTCGCTCAACAATAGCTGATCGCTCGCAAAATTTGTTCACATCGGGTTGTTTACTTCTCTGCATGTCTTCTTTCTACTCTGAAGTGAATGATGCATGCATCGTGCGAGTACTGTTGGATTTAATTCGATATAAACCAGTCAGAAGATTCGCAGTATTTTAACCCTGCCCTTGCATCACATATAAGCTTATGCAGGTACAGATCTAAATGGAGTGAACTGTATGCGCATCTCGCCACTCGCGACAACTGGGTTGTGTACCAATCGACCTCTTTGTGAAGACACAGACTTGATAGACAATTGATCCCAGTTACCACCAGCGAAGTGGTGGACAGCTGTTTCGATCTGGTTAGATTTTATCAGCACTATGCCCGCTCGGACGATCGAACCCATGACACGTGAACTAGAGATAGAGTGTAACTCAGACACGTATCCACTAGATCCAGAAGTTCTCTCCACCAGGATTATAGGGAAATATGTGAATTACATCCCTCAGCTACTGCGCACTCTTCCGCGGATAGATTGAAAGCGATCAGCCTTTTTGTGGTTGACCTACAAACGAACAAGCATCGACCACAATCCCAGGAGGGACTGAGTAAGAATTTGGCAAACAACCACCTCGTGGTCAAGTGGCTAGGTGTTTGGACTACCGTTTGCTGTCCAATACTGGGTTGTGGTTTCGATTCCCTGGCGTTCATGGTGCTGATGAGCCCCAACTAGAATGAAGCAGCTGTCAACCATTTCGCTGGCTGTCACTGAAACCAGCTGCCTGCTAAAACATTTCTCAGCCACTTCTTGGGCTGTGGCCGACGCTTGCTTGTTTGCAGGCCAACCACAAAACGGTTGATCGACTTTAGTCTGTAGGCAGAAGGAGACGCAAAAGCCACGGAGACTAAGGCAAAAACTCTACGTGTAGATGCTTTTGGTGGTGGTTTAGCCTTCTTACTTTCAATCGGCCGATGACAGGCCGTACATATGGGCCACTGGGTGACTGGCGCGTTTTTTGTAGGATCTTTGCGCCACACTGGCGCGATGGGCATTCTTGTGTGCCTTATTGATTCGGATGTCTACACTGACTAGAATCCAAAGCCCTCTCAAGTTCGATCATGTCAGACAAGCTAGAACGGAATAGCAACACAAGATGTCACACTTATCAGGTTGCATATCGCACTAATAATGATGTTTGAGTACCTGGGCAGTGAAGCGCACCCCTACTAATGTACCACTGGACTATATTTATAGCTGAAGCACCGCCTACAGGCGAGATATACCTCTAAAATGATCACCCCACGTGACCTCCGTCGTATCACTTTGTATGCTGGAAAAAATGCAATGATCCTGAGAAGTTTGATGTGGTTTACAATAACTCCACGGTGCTCGGGGATAGTCGAAATTAAACGTCACTGTCCTATTTCATGCACCCTCCAACTAAATTAGCCCACAACTGCCAAGTGAATCAGACTTCCGAGACATTTACTTCGGATGGAGTTCCCCAAGAAAAACGTACTTCTTTTTGTCCCGTAAGCCGATTTTCTGAGTCTGGGCACTTGATGGTGTCTCTCCAGCTTACCTGAACTATACATGTAGATGCACGACGTTTTCCATTGGGACATGCGTTGTGCGTATGCTACTGGATCAGTGAAACACCGGCCGGATCGCTACACTGCACTGATCGCTAGGAAGCTGAGTCACTGAGGCATGGTTGTCGCAGCTTTGAATGAAACGATGCCCCTGGGAAAAAATACTAGTTATGGATTCTACTGGATGGATTATCCAGCAAAAGATACTCGGGAGCACGTCGTCTACTTTGCAATCGCTGCCCGTATCTGTCCTGTGGGGGACAGACGAACCTCACAGCATCAGCACTCGAAGCATGTTCATTGGCTTCCTACACAATCGAGGACAATCTGCTGCGTGTTTTGGCGTTTATGGTCCAACCGTGTGTCACCGTCGTGACAAAAATGGTCAATCCTACGATCAGCTGTCCGCTACACGTCTCTCGACACCGGTGAATGATCGGCTTTTTTCCGCGTGACTTCAACGCGCTAGTTAGGGGCGGCTCAACAGCCTAGCCAATTGTCCTCGGACCACACGGCACTGGTACAGTCAATGAAGGCGGTAATCATCTGTTCCACTCATGGGTTGTTCATCGCAAACATTCGAGTTCAGCTCAGCGCGAGAGATATCACGAAGCGGACTCACCCACGAAACGGTCATCACCGTTTAGTTGATTACGTTGATCGTACAACAGCATGACATTCGCGAAGTGCGTATCATATGAGTGATGCATACGGCTGAATAAAGTACGGATCATAGGCTGATCGGGACTAACTTGTTTATTCACGTGTACGAACCTATTAATTGTAGATCAGCTGGACAGCTGCAGAAACTGGATGTCAAACGATTCAAGAACTCAAGGAGATGGATCATTTTCCGACGTTTAGTTGCCGTTCGTCTAAAAGACGCTCCAGTATTCATTACTCCCGAGGGGATGTAGCAACAGCCGAAGAAAAAGATTGTGGCACAAGCCATCAAAACAATGGGTTTCCAATTTCAGAATAGCCCGGATTGGTTCGACGACAACGATTCAATTATTTCGATCTTGACACGAAGGAAGAATGAAGCAAACGCTGTTTCCATTGAGAACCAAAGCAGTGAAGACAAGAGGATACTATTCTGTAGAGCTAGCCTTCAACTCATCGAACGGATTTGCAGAATTAAGGATGACTGGTGGAAAAAGCCAGGTGAAGCGCCGTAAGGCTATGCTGACCACCGGTGAAACAGTCTGTGTAAAGCAAGTTTAGACTTTTCTGTTCTGGCTGCCAAACACTTGTGGACAGCACTACTGGCGTTACAGGCAGACAACCGGAAGACACCATAAGGGTCTAACACAATCACTCTGTCAGTCTACTAAATAGGTCTGATACCGTGGTCCAGACTACAGTGAGCAACCTAAACCAAGTCATCCCGGACCTGACTGGAGGACTTCAAAACCAAAAAGCTCAGGGTAGAAATGGGTCATTAGAACAACTTCTGACGCACGGTCACTCAGCTTTGGAACGTGCGCCATTTCAGTTGGCTCACCTTATCTGGGAACAGAAAACAGTCCCAGAGGGGTTTGAAAGTGCATCCACTCTAACTTTATTTACAAGTAGATATCAGGGACTCAGTCTGCTGGGCTGCGCTGGAAAGCTTACGATAAGATTCTTTCTCAGTCAGCCTAGGCCGGAAGTCTTGGAGATTAATGTTTCTGAGGAGCAACATGGCTTTCAGGTGAGTTTCAGTACAGTCGACATGTTGTTCATTGCTTGACAAGTGAGACAAATGCAGCTGATATTTGTACGCTCTAGTTACGGAACTCACTAAGACTTTTGCTTCCGTGAGTTGTGAAGTACTGTGGAGGCTGCTGGTAAGTTCGTATGTCCAGATTGGTCAGTCAATTTAATTAAAATGTTATGTGGCTACGAAGGCAAAGCTGCAATCTCACCGATCGACATCTGTTGTATCCGAAAGTGGCACTGGAATGAAGGAGGGTTGCGTCTATGTCCTAGTCTTATTTGACATACGTTACCATGGTACTGATAACTGCTCCCCAAAGTTAAGAGGAATATTTACAAACAAACTAGCACACGGGTGACCGCCTGCTGTACAGCTGATGCTTTCTTGCTTCAAGCATGTCGCGTGATTCAACATTTCGGATAGTCGCGCGAAAATTCCCAATGTAGTCATGAAAAATACTGTATAGCGAACAAGCTCGTTTTCAGTGATTCATCATCAGGCTAAATACATCACATTTATATCACAAATTTTACAGGGGAATCATTAAAGGGGTAAACGGGGAACGGGTGGTTAATGAGGTCAGTCAGTTCAATGTCACGCTGCAATCAAGTACCCACTTGAACCGTGGGTCTTGACAGGCTAACAGGGTGTGGGGTTGGCCATGGCAGATCCAAAGCCTGAACAAAACGTTTCTGGGCGCACAGGGGTGGGTTGTACAGGCGAATTCCAATAGCTTCAGCTGTGGACAGAATCCTACGCCTCACTGCCCTCGACTGGGTGGCTTTAACTCGGTAGATTGGACGAAATGCGTCCGTCACATTGACAGTGTGATTCGAATCCACCAGGTGCGATAGTATGGCACTGTTGACAGATTTCGTTATTCCACTGTTGAGCCAAGCTGGGTAGTGTTCCCGGACCCGTTCAGATAAGCGTCTGGTCGTGCGGCCAACATAACTGGTTCCACAGGAACAAGTGAATGAGTATACACAAAACGAGGGTTGCAGAAACAGGCACTATCTTCTGGGCGTGGGTACAAAACCGGATTGGACGTAAAGTGGACATGCAATTTAGCAGCGGAAAATGTTGCATTAAGTGCCCATGTGGGTCTACGTGTGATAGTTCCAGCTAGCGTGTGGTCCTTGAAGAGTAATCCAATGTGTACAGTTTTCTTTTCCGCCAGATGTAGCTGGTCTGCTCAAATTCGCTGTTGCATAGCCCTGTCTATGAACCATTCCGGGTAGCCATTTTGTGTGAATGTATTACGTATGAATGTCAATACTATAGCAGTTGTAGCATCATGAAAGTAACATCGAACTTCTTAAGGTGTTTAAAATAGTGTAAACAATGATTCGGCTACATTGAAAGGAATTCGCTCCACAGGATGTATGGGTGATCTAAAATACACTCGCGCTGATTGACCGTTCCATATGTGGATCTATTGATTTTGCTGAACTAGCCGAATCGATGTGATGCTAGCGAAAGTGTTCGAACGCTCAAACTGAGAGTGAAAG
>LOND01020228.1:0-39379 GCA_014220965.1 Paragonimus kellicotti
GCGCCAATGTTTACCGGTTGTCTTGGCCTTAGAAAACAATTATCGCCCGAAGGCACATGGAAGGCGGAAGAAATGGGGGGTAAAACAGTAGGAGAAAGTCGTATTGGGTTAATAATGTCACTGTCGGGAGAGCGATAACTTCTGATACTTCCCGGTCGTTTATGCCGCGGAAGGGGGTTGACTTGAGGGACCCCACCCCGAGTCTCTGACTCAAAAGTCTGACCTGCGAGACAACAGGATACAGGGTTTTCTTGGGGGACCCTACCCGGAGCCAATGACTCAAAAGTCTGACTCACTTGGCAGTGAGGGGCTTGCCTAGCCCGAGGGCGCAGTGAATAAGACATTGATGTCTGATTCTGAGCACTGCTGCGCGCAGTGGATGTACTCAAAGCTACATCGGGCTTTTGGGTGATAGATGTTTTTCGACCGTATTGGATAATACGCCGGCGGTCACGGCGATCGGAGTGCTCTTTGTTTGAGGGTACCTTTTCTAACCCCCTTCTTCCTGATACGGAAGACAGCAGTGCCGCAACTATAAAAATAGTTCTGCTGTATGCCCATAGGATCGTGCCTCACTACCTAAGCACTCCTACGCGGTCAGTAGTGCGACATACAATCCTATGAGTGTAACTGCTTTTCGTCTGGCTGCTCCCCTTTGGCCTGTCTGACAGGGTTGAACCTGGAAGGACCGGAGTCCTAGTCAGCATAGCCCGCCGGATCAAAACAGCACACAAGCCCGACCACCTCGTCAAGGTAGCAGTATAGGTCGGGAAACCTTTGTTTTTTTCCTTTTTCTTCTCTAATCCTCATTCTTGACAGCTCATGACGGCTCCCTAGATAAGACTGTCTGGCAGATGCAGATCATAAGACAAGATAGCACCGACAAGAAAGTCGCTACTCCTGGCACTCAACTATATTTTATATATAGTCGTCTGTTTAAAAAAAAAAACAGTGAAGACCGTAACTAACAGGTTACAAAAAGAGACCTTGGGCCGGAATAGAGAGGTAATGACGTCAAAACTATTTGGAAAAAAATTATTATTTATCAAAAAAAGAAAAGAAAAGAAATAGTACGACGAGCACATGCCTCCATTCCGAAGGCTACAAAACTGGTCCTACCAGGTGAGGCAGCGAGAGATGGGGGCTGTAGAATTCTACTCCCTCCCCTCATTGTTCAACAATCTACGTCGGACTATCTCAGTATTAGTGTGTTCATGCACCGCCATTGAGTAATCGGGGGTTTCAAATGGATTGAGCTATCTCTAAACATGTCCTTCGTTCTTATCTCTTTTTGTCTACAACGACAGTAAGCTGTCATGTGAGTACGCAGTCTGCAAACCCTCTTTTCAGTGTGCAAACAGAACAGTATTGCCTCTCTTAGTACTGCACAATGAGTGTCACAGAAGTATGGCATTTACATATAAGTGTAACATACAGCTGGGGGACCACATGCATATTATTGGTTGTTTCCAAATGAGTGTGTACGTATGCGTGGTCATAGCAGTACGGTTGTCTCCGTTTTATTAACGAACATGCGTGCAAGTTGTTCCTCGTCCTCTCGTTCTTTCTTTTTCCTTGTGTCCAAGCCTGGCAATCTGTTTTTGTAGGTTGCGGGTATCAGGCAGACGAAGCCTGGTGTGGGATCCTCACAATCGAAGCGCGGGAAGCTGTTGCCTACCAGCGCAAGAAACTGGACTATCAGGCTGCTAGCCGCCTGTGAACTGAACTGAACTCTACGTTAGGGTACGTTCCGACACTCTAATTTCTGGTTGCCCGAGCTTAACAGCAGACTGCGAGTCCATGGCACGAAAAGCGGATGCCAAATGTCATTTACTCACTAGGACACAATGGACCGTACACCGCTCTCTTTCAGACCACTTACAGTTCCTATGTTCATTCTCTTCATGGGCGGGAAATCGAGACCTGTGCTTCATACTACGTTAAGGGTTGTCAACAGCTAGTGTGTTTATAAACCCATTGCCACATAGGCCTCGTTGAAGGACGCTATAGCGTCATCAGTTTAGTACAGTTCGGATAACAGAACTTGACGTCCCGTGCCAAAAGTTGTCCAGTTTCGTGCACATGTTACGCTTTCGATTCTCGCGAGTTACAACAGTCTGAGAAGTTGTAATGTTCATTCCAGGTGAAGGTAAAGCGAAAATATTTAACCGCACAACAATGTGTTGGGGCTAGCACCTGATGTGGCATTCTCAGACAATGTGACAGCAGGGTCATCGCCGCACCGAGTTTATGAGAAAATAACCTAATCATTCGGCCTGGCAAGGAAGAACTACTTTTGCTAAAACAGCTAGACTTGACGGGCATAATAACAGGGGATTCAACGTAAAACAGAGCAGTAACAAAAAGGACGAGGGAAGAAAGAAAAAAAGAAGGTTCGCCGGGACAGTTTCATTTATTTTGCAGTTATCCTTAAATCCACTGCCTGGGGATGCCCCTGGTAGCATTCAGCCAGCCCACCCGTTTACTCCGTTATCGGGTAGGGATCTGGTTAATCCCTCCGTGGTTGTCACGTGGTGTTCCAGCACGTTTTTGACAATGGAAGTGGCTGTTCATAAGCTCCAGTCATGATCAGTGTCTTATGTAGATTGAACGACCATGGTTACTTCGAGGAAGTCTGCTAGTACTATTTCTGAAAAGAACTGAAGGAAGAAGGTTTGCATTTGTTGCGCTCATCCAAAATAAAACCCGTCACCCGTGCTTTATTCGAATACTCAACGCCTAACTAATATGTTAACAGAGCTCCGTCTGCTATCCTTCGCCATCGATTTATTTGTCATTAGGATAACCGAATCAACTATCTCCAAATCGTCTTGACTCCAGACCGGGTGTAGCATAAATGTTCCTCCTTTGGAACGACAGAACAAGCTGGTGTGCTCAAATCAACGGATTCCCAAGGTCCTGTTTAGTGGCCGAAGTTTCTGAAGTTTTAACCGATTTCTTCAACATTGTGTTCTTAGACATCTTATTGTCGGCACTGACATTCATGATGCGATCACTACAGTCGACCACTACAGCCTCGAAAAATTAACTCGATATCTTCAACATTTGACGTCCTCTTTTTTTAATTCCCGCTCACAAGGTTTTGCAACTGGCTGCTCGGTTACGCCTCCTGTCCACACAATTCGTTGCTGAGGGTGCAATCCAAAAGCTGGATGTCAGTTAGCAGTACGTCCGTCTATAAAGATGGACACCCCAGCTATTTGACAATCGCCCTCTTATCTTTCGTATTCTAGGTACTCTTGGCACTGTTCCATGTTTTGACTTTCGGCTACCTGACATCGTGGGATTTCCTGTGCAGCAAGCAACCCGGCTTCCCCAGCTGTCGTTCACACAACATAAACCTACTATAATAAGTGAGCAAATGGATCTCCGCTGCTGATAGTGATCACACGGTCGATTTCGCATATTTCGACTTTACTGAGGCATTTGATCATGTGAATCGTTTCGTCCTACATGACAAGCTATAGCTCTATGCCGTTAGAAGTAGCCTCCTCCCATTGTGTGAAACGCATTTATTTAATAGATGTCATCACGTAACGGAGAGTTTTTCTTCATCTGCTGTTAGAGTTCCTCAAAGCTCCATTCTAAAAGTATTTCTTTTTACATTTACAAATGTCCTGTCACGTGAGGCATTTTCTTCTCCAGTTGTATTCGCAGATGTTAAAATTTGACGCATCCACCACAACCACACTAGCTTAATTGAACTTCAAGGTGGAGTTGATATTCTCCCTCATTAGTCCATTTTCTAACTGGTACAGAGGGGCGAACCTTTTCTTGGTGCTATCCAGAGACATGCTGCCATCTCAGTTCGGGTTGTTGGAACTAAAACTACACCTCAAAGGGCTTCGTGAACATATCCTCTTCTCTCCTGGCTACCGTAAGCAGAGGTATGATTTCCAGTTTGCTTTCATGTTTCTAAAAATTCAAGCCCATTTTTACGAATGTTTGCACACGCTTTTGATTGTAAGTTCATTTGAGAATCGGTCGCCTAACTTAAACGGCCGGTATAGCAGGCTTAGGTTTACGAATATCTCAATACACATATACAAAGTCTGGCATTCCCCGTCCCAGCATGTGATGGTTGGGACAGCCTCAGTCTTCAATGTTCATCTATATTGCTGTCTTCATTTCCTAATTCTGTTCCCAGTGATTTCATTACGCAAATTGATGCATCTGGATAATTCACAAGTAGCTTATGCGCAAACTGTCAGGACCATTTAGCCATGCGTTTATTCACTTACATAGTATTGGTAGATATGTATTTATTTATTTCTAGTTCAGCTACAATCAGGGAAAGTTGTTGTGTGTAACTATTCCTCTAACAACCTGCTTATCTAGAAGAACTCTGTGTTCTACTTCCGTCCGCCACCCAGGGTACTCATTGAGAAGCCTCCATGTTAGTAGGAGGGAACGTCCGTTTTGTAATGTCCAGTATCACAAACTTTTATCTGCTTCTTCGTGATGATGAAGAAAAGACACTTCGAACAATAGCCACACGCCCAAGTCTTTTGAGGTTCACCTTGTTAACTCACTACCGGCCCTAATGTCTGTTTGTTGTCGTTAATGAGAAGACACCACTACTCTGACCATTGACTGAATGAGTCGAGATCAGCGTTCACAGTCCCGCGTTCTTGGGAGTTCCATATTTTCAAGCCATCTGTTAATGATTTTTAAAATCATTAACATAAATTCGGAATGATAGTTGTCTCGTAGCTGATCCTCGTGGTACTCCCGCTGAGATAGGTGTGTAAGATAAGATGTCACAGCCAGTTTTCACCCGACAGATTCTACTATAAAAAACGCGGTACTCCATCGGTGCATGTCAACTTTGATACCACACGCTTTTATTTCTGAAGAAGTGAGCTCTGTGACGTTCATTTGAGATTTGCGCTGATATAAAGATGCGACACTATCGTTCTTAAGATAGCTCGTTGGAGAATACATTTAGGGTCTTTCATAATACACATGGAAGGCTGATTGGAGACTAATGGTTAAATAATAGTCACCCTGTTTATGGATAGGAATAACGGTGGCTTCTTTTCATTCTAGGGGAATGATTCACCCTTGGAGTTTGTTGTGTGCTATATGCCAAGGCGCGAGTCTACGATTTTAGCACCGTTATTCATTTGAGCTCAGGTGGTGACTTAGTCGCTTCTCTCTCAGAGCATCTGACGACGTCGAATATGACTCACGTTATCAGACAGGAGTAAGAATCACACTGAGTCCAGTCATATAATTTAACCGGTTCGACATAGGCTGTATGTTCTCTGCAAACGAACTAAGTAAAGTAATGTCGCTCACATGTCCAGTGCCAGTCAGTTTCCAACCGGCAGAGAGTCCACCCAGAGATCCTCGAGCCCACTGAATTGTCCTTTCAGACTTTTTTGCATCATAAAGTTGAAAAGGGAGGGGAAGATTGGACATCCCTGTCTGACTCCAATTGATGTGAAGAACGCTCATGGTGGCTGCCCAAAAACTGGGCATACAACGCTTTCAACAAACTGTCGTACTTTGCTGGAGCTCCTTTGCAACAAAGACAACCCCAGGGAGCGTGTCCGATAGCCAAGTCAAGGTACTAAAAAAAGCAACACGACCGTTGCCTGGATAAAGCAATGCTGGTGCCTCAGCTTCCGTCGCAAGGAAAGGATATGATCGATACATCCGCGGCGGGCCGCAAGCTCGCGTGTTCCTCTCATACCCATGATGATTAAGCTGGGTCCCGCTTTTGCTGCGTGTGTACTGATCACATATTCACACATCGCCAGATTTTTGAGCCTCACCGTCTCCGTAAAAGTTCAACATCTGCTGTCTTCCTGGACGTCATGAAGGCCTTTAATTCGGTTGACAGAGCTGGGCTCTCATATCTATCAAAGAGGGGTTTAGCTGAGGAATACATGAACATGCTGAAGACATTTTATTGCAAGACTTGGGCCTTGTGGCAGCATATCGCCAACCCTCAGTATCTCAAGTGGCGTGCAGCAAGGTTGTACAGCCTCCATTTTCCTATTCATCATTGCAATAGACGAGATCATAACGTGTGCTCACAGGAAACCCAAAACATCTTAGACACATTAGAGCCTGCAGATCGCCGATTTAACACGGCTCTTGCACCTACTAAGTGCAAGGTGCTGTTGCAAGATTGGCAGGACTCTGCGCCTCTGCCCACTTTTGGTGGTAAGGTGACTGCGCGCACAAGACGAAGAGGCCGACGGAGATTAAAGTTGTTACACTGTTATAGAATTATGAAGCCGTGTTCCAGCTAGACCGCAGATGCTGGTGACGAGGATTTCCAAAGTACGTGCACAAATTGGTTCAAATGTCCTCACTTTGCATCCCGCTAATGAACACGCCGCAGTCATTTTCA
The DNA here is from genome assembly GCA_014220965.1 of Paragonimus kellicotti. Classification (NCBI taxonomy): domain Eukaryota; kingdom Metazoa; phylum Platyhelminthes; class Trematoda; order Plagiorchiida; family Troglotrematidae; genus Paragonimus; species Paragonimus kellicotti. The sequence goes on from LOND01020228.1 coordinate 6,386, forward strand.
ATGAGACAAATTACGTGTCGATCGCTGTTGAAGTATCTGACAGTTTCAGCACCAGGAGCGGCGTACGTCAAGGCTGTCCCCTTTCACCATTTTTGTTCAATTTCGTCATAGACGAAATAATGGAGGACTGTCTGCGGCACTCACAAGATGCCGGCGTGGACCTCCTACCTGGTGAAAGACTGACTGATCTTGATTATGCTGACAATAAGCGGCACAAACAACACTGGACGCTATTTCGCGTTCTGCTAAATACTTCGGAATGCGCTTTGCAGCCTCAAAATGCAAAGTGCTTCTGCAAGATTGTTGTGATCACGTAGATTTAATGTTAGATAATGAAGTCATGGAGATTGTTGACCGGTTTGTATACCTGGGAAGCTGCATCAGCGGTGGCGTCGGAGGTGTAGGGAATGAAATAGAAGCGCGTATTTCCAAGGCTAGGGCGGTGTTCGCTAATCTAAGACACCTATGGCGACAGAGAGGTATTTCCCTAAAGCTTAAGGGTCGCGTATATCAGAACAACAGTGAGGGCTGTATTACTTTACGGCAGCGAAACGTGGCCGCTCAGGTAGAGGACGTGAACCGTCTTCAGGTATTTGACCACCGATGTCTGCGTTCGATCGCTCGTATCGGGTGGCACCAGCGAGTAAGCAACGAGGAGGTTAGGAAGCGGGTGTTTGGCACTGATTGTCAAACGAGTTCTTTCGTTCAGTCTTACATTTGCACAGACTTAGATGGTTAGGTCATGTACTAAGGATGCCAGCTAGTCGTTTGCCACACCGAGCACTCTTTGCCGACGCTGCGGCCGACTGGCGCAAGGTGCGAGGTGGACAGATGATGACCTGGCGTAGACAAATGAAATCGTTTACGAAGGGGTTGGTCACTGTAGGTCGGGTTCGTCTCCCGGGCTGGGGCCCTCGCGACTCACAGAGTCGGTGGCTTGAGACGTTAGGTGAGATGGCGGCTAATCGAGCTCAGTGGCGTGAATGCTGTCGTTGTTTGGCCGAGTTGTCTGTGAAGTGAGTGCACTTAACGTGCTGTGACTTGTCCTGAAGCACTAACCGTACATCCTAAGAGGACCGTTTTTGTGTGCTGGGAAACATAGTTTTGAACCTAACACTACGCTAGTAACGTATTACACCGGAGCCGATCATCATCAATGTTCTCTCTTTTGTCTCTAGTTTTTGTTACGTTCCCTATCTCTTTACTAGATTTTTTCTAAAAATATTACTCCTGCCTTTAGTTTGCCATCGTGAATCCAGTATGCATTAACTGGCTATTATCTGTTCACTTCGCATGTTGATTGCTTAATGTGTGCATAAAATTTGAATCACATTTCATTGTGTCTATTAACAGTTCACCATCTTTTTCGATTATCTGTCTCATTTTTACATACATTGAAGAAAAGATAAATACTCAGTTGTGTATCCGATCGTATATTCGTGCGCTAGCCATTTCTCGTTATCGTTGACCAAGGGGTCATAACAGTATCATACACACCGTTAAAATTGCAAGGTGGTTGCTCGCACACACTCGCTTGTATAACATTTTTTCCCTTATATTTGGTCCGTACATGACGAGAACAAGGAGCCATACATCTTGCCTAACAGTTTTGACATTCCTTTAATTATATAACTTAAACGTCGCCTACTGTTGATGTTTCAATTAATTGGAGTTTCTAAACCAATCGTTTTTGTCATATGCTACGGCAGACTTGCTAAAATGACTGCTTTGGCTCAGGGTTGAATAATTATAAAATTGACTTGATGTAGTTGCGTTATAAATCAGATCAACTCAAGAAATGAGTGGGTCTTCAGAGGTGCTGTTTTTTATTTTGTATACTGCACACTGATTTTGATAGTTCGAGACGGAACACAATCGGACCAACCGTGTACCATCGTGTATTTTGACATTTTCGTCATAAACGTTTTTGTCACTGAATTTCATTCTCTGTTCCTGGAACCGAACTACCTATTCAGAAATGTAGTCTTCCCGTCCGTTTTTGAATCACTGAATGAAAGTATGTATAGTGCGCAAGGCTACATTCTCCAATCCAGTTAAATTAACTATTTGCTCAGCGTCTTATCATTTGTTGCTTTCCCCTCTCATATTTCCCGGTCTCACCTATTACAGTGGTACTGCTTTCCAACCTGTCTCGAATGAGGCTGCACTAAAACGATTGTCACACCATAGTAACTAATAACTAGTATTTCATACATCTGTTAGGCAATTAGCCGCGAAACTTTTGAAGAGAATGTATATTTTCAAGTACATTTGATGATGATGTTCGCTGTAATTGTCTACACCTACGAATTATGCTGATGATTTGAATCTTTCGGTTTCAGATAGTTTTGTCGCTTAAACCAGGTGAATGAAGTGAAAATTTCCGTCAGTTTTGCACACTGTTCGAGAACTTCAGTGAAAAGTCAACTAACACGGATTCATGGCCAGTGCTTCTAGGGTTGCCGAGATATTCCAACAGGCGTCAGTCGCATTCGGTCGGTTGGCACAACTAACACTTGATCTGAAGTTAGCTCAGGCTCAACAAAACGAACAAGGTCAAAAAACGAACACTAAATGGTCTGATCAAGAAGTGGATCAACTCAAAGAGGCTGTCACTCGCTTTGGAAATGACCTGGGGAAAATCGCTGAAATAATCGAAACTAAAACGGTAGATCAAATCAAATTAAAAATGAAGTCCAAGGTTTTCCAGGTAACCTATTTATCTTCGTTAACCTTCACTTTCTAAGGATGCCGGTGTTGAGGACACCGCTGCAGTCGCTTTGAATACTTCTGAAGAGAAGGCTAGTTTGCCTCAATCTCCTCCATGCAAGCCGCTTATTCGAAACCACCCTGACGATCAAGAGACAACTGGTAACGATGGGGCACCTCATGCTAAGGTACTTTGGTCGTTAAACTGAGAATTTACAGACCGGATCCAACCGATTACGTCCCTCTTTCATTTCTTACAACTTTTTGTGCATGTAGCATCATTTGTTTAACTGCGCCGTATCATATAACACGAATTATTCTGTAGTGCTCTGGCGGACGTTGTCTGCTTGTTTCAGTCGACAAATGGTAGTGTAGTGTGGTGTAGTTAGCAAGCAGACATATTTAGAACCAGGTTTGTTCAAACCCATTCTGATCACTGTGTTCAGTTTGGTCATTCTACTGTAATTTGATTCCAGATGCACATTGTCCTCGTTTGTCAGACATGACTGTTTGCTGTAATTCTGACCACACTTCCTGTTAACACTTTGTTTATGTGAGTATTGCAAGTAATGACATTTGTATGCACTGCATCAATCTCTATGGTGTCACTTTCTGTTTTCTTTTTCCAAATCAGCGTGGACGCTTGAACGGTGATGCAGAATCAGTGGATGTCGTCGCCCCCGTGAAATCTGACGAACCTACGAAGGTGGAGGAGATTAGTCAACCGGATCTTATGTCTTCATTAAAACAAGGCACTATATTTGTTCGCAATCAGAATCGGTCGACTTATCCGAATCTTAAAGTCCCTCTTAGCATACAGTCGTCAGGCGCCACCGGTTCGACACACTTGCTTTCACTTCCACATCGGTCGGAAAGTTCGAACGTACAAAGCGCACCGAGCGATTCGCGTTACGAAGAATATGAGGATGTAAGTTTCTTTTGGTATTACTGTACGTAGTCTCGTTCACTCTGGCTTGTTACCTTATTTTTTGTGAGATTTCACGAAAGTGCGTGCAGTTACTGTTCTCTGTCTTCACTCAACCACCCCATTGGTCTTCACTGCCTTTCGACTCCGATTTGTAAGTTTTTTTTAGATACGCTGATGATGTTCTGTTCTGCTACCTTGGGTTATGTACCGCGTTGGTCCAAAAGTCTTTAGTGATTAGGACTTCGGTCCTGTCGAGTCTAACTATGTCGCACAGACCAAATTGGGACTGTCAGCCGACAAGCGCCTATATTCATGTGATTGTATTTCGCACTACTCACTGCATAGGAGTGCTTAGTTAGTGAGGCACTAACTTACAGCGTACGACGGAACCATTTTGTTCATCGCAGTATTGCTATCTTTCAACTAGGGAAAACGGAGGTTAGCAAGGACGTCCTCAAATAAAAGTACTCCGATCGCCCAACGGTTGTTCGTGCCCACCCGCTCATTATCCTACAAGTTGAAAAACCCTTTATCATTCAAGGCCTAATACAGCCTTAACCACATTTACTGCGCGCAGCATTAACTGCAGTCAGATGTCGACATTGTTCACTGCCTTCTCGGCAAAGCAGGTCTTTCGCCGCCAAGTGCGTCACGCTTGGGTGTCGTTGTCTCCGGGTAGAATCTCCAACTGTCACAACGAGACTGGACCTTGACGTGGTGTGACGGCTTGCGCATCTCGATGACCTATTGGGCTAAACTGGACGGTGTGATCACCACACCGATAGAGTCACTCATACCAGGCAGGCCAATGGGTAGAGGTCTGACAAACCAGTCTCCTGGTCCTCCAGGTTGGGGGTTGGAAGAAGGTTGGCATCTTTTTCCGGAAAAAGTACCAGTTCTGGTACATTGCCACCCAACCGCTGCCTTGCGGTACAGGCTTTTGAGCCAAAGGCTTTGGTTGAGAACCCTAATCGTACCTCAGACTGCAAGGTTAACTCTTCTTAGAAGTTCTCCGGACACTGTAGATGATAGATGGGAGTTTTATGCTGACTCTGTTATTGTTGCGTTTAAATTCTCAGAATGATCCCTGGGCTAGTTTCTAGTGCATGAAGGTTTATGTTTCTTAGCTTCGGCCGTACCAGTCGGCCTTTGTCGTTAATAGTCGGCTCCGTTACGCTGAATTGGAGGCTACTACATCACGCTGAGCACGTGTTTATGCGAGGCCTTTGATATGCCTTATTGCCATAGATGCACCATCTTTTGTTCGCAGGATGCGGTTACCTGGCATGCCCGTTCGAGCTGTGAGCTGCGCCATTCCCTTGATGTGGCAATCCGTTTCATTTGAACCGTCCACACCAGACGAGAGAAAGGTCTAGAAGCGCACTGCTTATATCGCGTGTGAGTTCACAGTGTTTGGAGTACTTCTCAACTCTCGCGCCTCACATGCGCAACTGTAAAGTCAAGGCAAAAGACAGTCTAAGTAAGATGGAATGACTTAATACGGACTCAGCACCTGCCCACCCCTTAGTAAGCACAATCAAAGGATGGTTGGTGCAGCAGGCAGTGCGACCGAGTCGACACGTGAGCCGGTCGACAATAATCGAAAATTCATCCAGGCTAGTCTGATTGTGTATGTACTGTAGTTGTCGAGTGCCAACGTTCACGTCGTTCCGCATCAGCTGATTCTAATACCGTTTACTTTCACGTCCTTTTGCAAGCAACTAAACCAGTATTGAGTTAACAACACGTAACAAACACTACCTACTAGTAGAAGTAATTCTGAACCCTGGCTACTCGAACCAAACCTATGTACCAGTGGGTTTCTACTGGTGATACTGCTTACATTGTTTACCAGCACTGACTTGATTATGCCGGCTAAAGCTTACCTGGGTCACTCTAGCAAGTATCAGTGCGTTCGGCATCCAGAAGGAACACAAATTTCCATGGCGACTCAAGGTATGTGGCGTCCGTGTATCCCCACGTTGCGTAACAACGTAAAAGTGGATTGGATCCTGATGACACTATGCTTGTTCTGCTAACCTGTGAGGAGCAAAATCGAGCAGCCTCTCACATCACGTCAGTATAATAGGCGCCCATATTCCTGCCAAACGTTCATAAAACATTTTATTTTTGGAGATTACTTTGATACCGCTTTATTACAAAGTCATGAAAACACAGTTACCTCCACACTACGCAGTTGTGTTACCTTATCGGGTTTGGACCTTGTGTACGAACGGCTCGAAACATTTAGATGCTGCCTGATTGAGAGTTCGGAATTTAACGCTGATGTTGGCAACTGGATAAATCGATGTCCTCTGCAATTAAATGCGGTGGCAGTTTTGATGCACCTAACTGGTCGTATATTTTCAGGCTGTGCTCCTAAGGCGTGGACATCATCATATCAGCCATGAGCCTGACCAAAAGGTACTGTGGCTCGGGCTGCCGCTCACCTCAACAGTGACGTGGAATATCCTAGAAGAAAACGTTACTAAGAAGGTTGAAAATTAATAGAAGTCTAAGTAAATGGTGTTCGGAGAACTTGATCATTATAACGTCAATTCAGCTGACAAAAATGACGGGCCTAGGCCTTAAAGTAAGCACTATCAACTTCTGACAAATCCCCCAAGAAACCCTTCTTTAGAGTTAACTTCTGTTAAGAAGTCACGTCAGTCGCAGGCGTGACAAGTAAATGCAACAGCTTTTTGGATCTCGGGATTTTCCGTGACATTTATAATGTTCGGTATCGTAATTACAGTGGTTCACAATCTGAGTCGGCACACAACAATATGGGGAAAAGTCTGAACACGACGGACGGATAGATTATTTAAGTGTAAATAGTGCGAACTGTCATTTACTTTCACTTGAATCAGAACAAATCGACAGAAGAACATAACTATTCGTCTGCACAGTCAAAAATCTGACGGCTTGCTCGATCAGCTGGCTTGTCAAGTAGTAGCACGGTAGAGCATAGTAGCGGAATACCGACTTCACACATGTACGGACCCTTAAACACGTGAATAGGAAATTTCATTGTGGCCCACTTTGTTGACTACGAATTCATCTTGTCGCGGTCTAGCAAAGTGAATTGTGGAAGTTTCTGAACCTGTCAGAACACATTTTTCCATGTATGTCTTATGGAACGCCTAAGTTTATTGAAAGCCTACATAATCTAAATGTTATAAAAATGGGATGGCGTTTTTAATCCCAAATTCCCCGCCCATTAATGTGTACATTGCTGAAGTGACTAGCATTACTTATGATAGTGTGACGAGGCGTCACGTCAAACTTCATCCATTTTTTTTATTCATGCAAATTTCTCCCCACGCGCACCAGTAAGGTACAATTTTCGTTCGGTTTTGTTGCAGTGTAGACGGTGTAGCCGTGGGTATACCTTTTGTACTTGTGTTGACTGATATTTATGGCATTTTAACAGCAGAGCGCGAGGTATCGTTAACCGCACATCATCCCGCAGATGTGCTCACACCGCCCGCTTCTATCCAGCAGGCTCCCTAACAAATCGAATACCCTATATGTTGTGTTGACGGAAATTCCAAACCAATAAAAGTTCTACCGGCGGTCAGTAAAGTATCGCGGAAGCTAGTTTGCGTGTATCTACCGTATAAGAGTAGTTGTGTAGCACTCCCGGTGGGACAAAGACAGGTCACAACATTAAATTGCACATATACATGAGCTAACTCCATTGTGTTGTACTCAACAACTCGTATACTGTCAACTCCGGAGTGATCCAGTAGCAACTCTAGACAAGTCCAATGTTACGAATTTAGCTAGATGTACGGTTTGCAGTACGTAAGCTGTACACACTCGAACATCGGAACATTATCCCGGAATGGCTTCTGGATACCAAAAATGGAAAAGCTGGGTTTATCAGATATAACCACACGTAGATCTGTCGTTTTGATTCCTAGTATGTAATTCAGAGACTCGGGATAGGGTCCTTCAAGGCAAACTGTTTCCGCTGCACGTGGCTCGGGAGAATCACAATTCGTCATCCTCAGTACGGTGACATTACTCAGTCAATGCAACTTTCTCGTTTTACTTATTCTTCAATTTTTCTGCTTTTCCTGTATTTTCAGGTGATGCTTGTTCTTTGTAGCTATGACGGCTGATAACTGTTGATGTTTTTAATATCAATACTTTCCATCAATTAAATAACCGTACCTCTCGTACAGCGTGCCCCACAAGTTTAGTGTCTGGTATGTACTGCTTCCTTGAAGTGTACTGAGACTGAATCCCGTTGTCAAGCTAGATTGCGGATCACATTACCTGTTTGATTAGATTTCAGAGAGGAGTCGTTGGTGTGCTGTTTGAATTAGTAGATTGTTTAAGGTTTTTCAACACAAAATCAGACAGACGTCATCCGCCCAGTATGTTGATGTGCGTTCTAGAGAGCAGCAGTCCAAGTGCTGTGAAGAATGCCTTCTATGGTACCCTCATCCGACCTTCTGAGATAAACCAAACACTTAGACGTCATCTTGCTGTCAGGTGGCTCAATTGCTCAACCTGGTCTTCTTATTTTATGGGAAAAGCGGTTAACTGATATGTTTACTATCCGAACACAATGCACTTGACACTAGTTTTAAAAAAAAAATCCGCTTCACGGGTGTATGGCGCATGGTCTCCGTGACGCAAATATCACATTTCAACGCATGTTAGACAGTTGTGTCACATAGACACCGCCCTGTGCGTATCACCCGTAGATAATCGATCGTATAGCTAGCGACACTCACTTAAAAAGATGTGAAGTAGACCTTCAGCACCTGACCACCGTTGTTCTCTTCATTTAGAACATATTTATTGGGATAACCGCGTCAGCAGCAGGATCGTTTGGTGGTGAGCATTTTCAGTCTTCAGCTATGCGAACAGTTGGGAACCTAGTTAAACTCCACAACCTGCGATGTCTGGGTCGTTCGGTCTTTGCGTCGGCCGATCGTCTATCTCACCGGGTAATATTCACTGAGATTTGGGCAAAACGCCGAGGCAACTGAGCAGCGACATGTCACAAACTCTGTAGTTCTTGATTGTTCCGTCAAAGAAAGTGGATACCTATCCCAGGTTCGGCTGGGTAGCTCATAATCGCTGGTTAGAAACGTTACCCAAGGTAGCAACGTGTCACAGTTAGTGGAATGTCCCCATCCATAAACTTGATTTCAGTTGGTCACATCTTATGCAGTCTTTTGTTCATTTGGTAATAATTCTATAGATTGTTCTTTCCCGCTGTGGCTCGCATCACAACATCACCTTGTCAAACTTATGGTCGTTTGTGAATTGGTGAATATTCAGTTGCTTTTCGTTAGCTGACAGAAATGACGATCTCGATTTGAAAGCGACAGCTCGTACATTTGAAATCCTGTTGACTTTTCAGAGTAGTGACGCTGCTGACGAGGGAGACATATATGATTCGGAAGGTCTTAGTGACGGTGACGAAGAAGATGTTGGTGATGAGGCTGAAGAAGAGGAAGAAGGTGCGGAAGCTGATGCCCACTGAATCGCAGTGAGCGTCAGTCCAGCATTGTTTTTTTTACACATCTCACGTTCTCACTTCGCATTACCCGTATCGATAAACGAATAGATTTCATGATTTACTGTACCGCCTCATTGTATCTACCATCAGAGCACCGATCATTCTGTCTCCTTCACTGAAGAACTGTCTTAAATGTGTACATAAAAATCCTATTTTCAGTTTATGGCTTGATTTTTGATGATGAACCCTCAGATGGTGTGTCTTTAGGTATGTTTGGCTGGGTGTCTTTCGTTTAAAAACACAGTCAGTCAGCAATGTAGCTGAGTAACGGAACAAACACGATTCTTAGTTGAAGTCTTAAATAACAATTAATTTTGGGACAGGTCACATGTTGAACATTACCAGCACACTCAGTATCCTGTTTCTCATTACATTGCAACCCATAACTTGCCGAGAACTAGTCAGTCAGCACTTTTTATGCTTAGACGTGAGTTGTTCGTACAAGTAGTTTACTTCATGCTGAGTTATGTTGACCACCCAAATATGACTTCTCATCGGTACATGACTAATGATGAATACTCACGTCGCTTATTCTCTCCAGTTCAAACAACCACTACTTCGATTGCAGTGCTGGTATAAAACCTAATAGGAGGAACGAGTGAAGTTGCTTCACAACTGGAAAAAACGACCGACAATCACAGTGCTTCGTTAGAACGAACCCTTGTACTATTCAGATCACTATGGTTTTCTCTTGATGTCAAGACTTTGTGATCCAAATAGTTGTTACGCTTGTTAGGCAACGGCGTGGACCACTTCGGTGCAGACTACTCAGCATAGTTCTGCGCACTTTGCCGATGCAGTCTTGGAAGCGGCAGATTTGCACTAATAACGTCTATAGGGTGTTCACTACAGGACTCAAACTACTTTCCGTTCACGCTCTACATCGACGGCATATCTGGCGGCTTACAGCTTTCTTGATCACGTTGTTCACAACAAGAATGCACCCACTTATTCAAACATGACCAACAGCTCCAGTGCACTGACGCTGTTCGCTCTGCAAGCGGCGTCTATGTAGGTTTTATTGCCCTATTCGAAGATATGTACATTTCAACATATGTAACCGTTGGGTTAAATCTGAACACGAGAATTCTGCATAGAGTCAAAAAAAAAATCCTTACTACGAGGTACTCTGGTCCCCTAAGATAAATCGGACGAAGTCTTGATTACAATGATTCGAATGTGTCATCGGCATCCACATCAACTAATAATAATAAATAATAATACCGAGGAGCCAATTATCAAAGCTTTGACCATCCGTATAACAACCGTTCCGATCACGATCTGTTTTGTTTCCAAAACCAGTTCATATTGTATGATGCTTATGGTTTGTAACTACTGACTTATGTGAATACATAATTTCTTTCAGCGGTAACTATTCCTCTATTTAACATCAAGACAGCCTACTATCCACTCTCTAACGTGGTTTGTGAACGCACCATGATTCAGTGTTTGACTTGGATGTGGGGTTCGTGTTTTCCCGTTCCATAGTCTGTTTGATATTAGAAACGAAAACAGGCGCAGTCGGCATGTTCGTCAGAAAGAAATCAATTTATGCAATTTGTGCTAAGTAACCCCGCTGCGATCATCTCATTACTGCTTTATGACATTCTGTCAGTGACGTCTATCTTGCATTTTCCTATCTACCGGCGGGCTGTTACAACAAAACTAATTCGCTCCTACTACTGACACCATCATGAAGACGAAGCATGACCTGGGTCGTGGATACGGCGCTATGGTGTTAACCTATTCCATTCACTGAGTATTCAAACCCCGACCCAAGAGACAGTCTAACACTAGACTACTCCAAGGTGCTGGTGCATCAAGGTTGATACATCTGCCGTGCATCAGCATTTTCGCTCAATACTGAACTGATCAGATGACAACCCGTTATTTTACATGTTCCTACTGCTGTCGACTAATGATTTATTCGGATGTAGTTCTACAAATCTGTACAGTGAATAATAACCTCTGGATACAATTGGTCCGAGATACCCATAACTTGAACAGGAGATTCTAGTTTAAGCACACTTCGTGGGGTAATTCGCAGTCCCCTAGTTTTGCGCATTACAAATATTCTCCGCCAGTGTTAGCTGACTGCTTACTTTTCATTACCAACGGTTCATAGTACTCCAGGTATTCGTCCCAATTGTCTTCGCGGAGTGAAATCGCATGACGGGATTTGTCAAGATGAAGTACGAGACGCTCGAACGACGGCTTAACTGTCGTTCGAGTGATTACGAAAATTAGGGTTCTCATTGACAGCGGATGTGAAATTTCCGAACTTCTCCGCCACGACTGGGCAGTGTGGGGTTGATTTCCACTATTTATGCCCGAATCCCTCTTCGAGAAACTGGTTCTCCAACCCTCGTGCAAGTTGCTAATGCTGCGGCATTCTCTCAGGATTCCTTGCTTTATTTTCAGTGAATGTTTGTTGAAGGTAAAAACTCGATGCATTCAGCCAAGCCAGTTCAGCTGTAACTGAGCCAAACGCCTTAATTTATCACCGTCAGACTGCAAGGTTAACTCTTCTTAGAAGTTCTCCGGACACTGTAGATGATAGATGGGAGTTTTATGCTGACTCTGTTATTGTTGCGTTTAAATTCTCAGAATGATCCCTGGGCTAGTTTCTAGTGCATGAAGGTTTATGTTTCTTAGCTTCGGCCGTACCAGTCGGCCTTTGTCGTTAATAGTCGGCTCCGTTACGCTGAATTGGAGGCTACTACATCACGCTGAGCACGTGTTTATGCGAGGCCTTTGATATGCCTTATTGCCATAGATGCACCATCTTTTGTTCGCAGGATGCGGTTACCTGGCATGCCCGTTCGAGCTGTGAGCTGCGCCATTCCCTTGATGTGGCAATCCGTTTCATTTGAACCGTCCACACCAGACGAGAGAAAGGTCTAGAAGCGCACTGCTTATATCGCGTGTGAGTTCACAGTGTTTGGAGTACTTCTCAACTCTCGCGCCTCACATGCGCAACTGTAAAGTCAAGGCAAAAGACAGTCTAAGTAAGATGGAATGACTTAATACGGACTCAGCACCTGCCCACCCCTTAGTAAGCACAATCAAAGGATGGTTGGTGCAGCAGGCAGTGCGACCGAGTCGACACGTGAGCCGGTCGACAATAATCGAAAATTCATCCAGGCTAGTCTGATTGTGTATGTACTGTAGTTGTCGAGTGCCAACGTTCACGTCGTTCCGCATCAGCTGATTCTAATACCGTTTACTTTCACGTCCTTTTGCAAGCAACTAAACCAGTATTGAGTTAACAACACGTAACAAACACTACCTACTAGTAGAAGTAATTCTGAACCCTGGCTACTCGAACCAAACCTATGTACCAGTGGGTTTCTACTGGTGATACTGCTTACATTGTTTACCAGCACTGACTTGATTATGCCGGCTAAAGCTTACCTGGGTCACTCTAGCAAGTATCAGTGCGTTCGGCATCCAGAAGGAACACAAATTTCCATGGCGACTCAAGGTATGTGGCGTCCGTGTATCCCCACGTTGCGTAACAACGTAAAAGTGGATTGGATCCTGATGACACTATGCTTGTTCTGCTAACCTGTGAGGAGCAAAATCGAGCAGCCTCTCACATCACGTCAGTATAATAGGCGCCCATATTCCTGCCAAACGTTCATAAAACATTTTATTTTTGGAGATTACTTTGATACCGCTTTATTACAAAGTCATGAAAACACAGTTACGCAGTTGTGTTACCACTTTATCGGTTTTGAACATTGTGTAAAGACGGCTCGAAACATTAATGCCCAGCCTATAGATTGAGAGTTCGAATTTAACGCTGATGTTTGGCAACTGGATAAATCGATGTCCTCTGCAATTAAATGCGGTGGCAGTTTTGATGCACCTAACTGGTCGTATATTTTCAGGCTGTGCTCCTAAGGCGTGGACATCATATCAGCCATGAGCCTGACCAAAAGGTACTGTGGCTCGGGCTGCCGCTCACCTCAACAGTGACGTGGAATATCCTAGAAGAAAACGTTACTAAGAAGGTTGAAAATTAATAGAAGTCCAAGTAAATGGTGTTCGGAGAACTTGATCATTATAACGTCAATTCAGCTGACAAAAATGACGGGCCTAGGCCTTAAAGTAAGCACTATCAACTTCTGACAAATCCCCCAAGAAACCCTTCTTTAGAGTTAACTTCTGTTAAGAAGTCACGTCAGTCGCAGGCGTGACAAGTAAATGCAACAGCTTTTTGGATCTCGGGATTTTCCGTGACATTTATAATGTTCGGTATCGTAATTACAGTGGTTCACAATCTGAGTCGGCACACACTTTACCGAATTCATGTTTTCACAATGGGGAAAAGCTCCATGACACACGACCGAGACGGATTAGATTATTTATTGTTAATTAAGTGAGAACTCGTCAAGAACCATCTCGAAGCGGGCCTACGTCAAGATGGTAAAGCAGGCAATGTGGTTTACTACTTTGTGCACTCTGCCAAGTAATCGGAATTTCGACTGGTACAACCTGGACAAATGTAACTTACGCATGTTGCTTTTATATTAAGCCATTACATTAGCTTGAAATACTAAAGACTCCAGTGAGTTCTTTCGAAGGCATGTGCTTTCGGTTGTCACTCACCGTCGACAACTTGGAGAAGTGACTCTTTGTACATTGCTTTACTAGAACAGCATTCGAGCTGTATATCAGTTACCCTTTGCGAACGACAATGAATTCGTACAAGGTGCTTTTAATTAGAACAGCTACAGGATGAGCTACCCCGAACATTACGTAATTGAAAGTGCATCAACTTAGACCTCTTTCAATAAACACAAACGCTACCACTAATCTCCCGCTCAGCAGATGTGCAGCATTCTCAGCAATCAAGACTCGAAAAGGCGATTGGCATAACTCGTTTTGAAATACAACAAATAAAACCTTCAATCGATTATGGTCTTCACATTATTCATTACTAGAAAATACTGCGCACGACCAAATTTCGTGTGCTCACTTATTGGCTCATATCGAGCATCAGACAGACCGATTATCTGGCAGTACGTAAGTAACATCTTGAATGGTCGAACAAGACCTTCTGAAGTCTAAGTAGTATCTGACTGATTGGCCCTGGTCGTTCCGTTAGCAAAATTGCTTTTCAAGTCGATTAATAAACATAGAACAATGAAGAACGGTCTGAATGAAACCGACAGCGATGCAACCCAAGCCAGTTGTGATGTTTATGCGTCCCTTGGTTCCCGTCACTGTCACGCATTAATCCGGAAACGAACTCATTTACCGAACCATCATGTCACATACACCACCCATCAGTTCACTTGTAGTGACATCTGTAGCAGAAGAATGGGTCAGTCTACATGATCGAAGAAAATGTTCCCAAATGGTTGATACAAGCGATAATCAGAGCAAGTAACCAGTCGATTAAGAATCGACGAAACACACTACAGTATAAGTCGATTAAGTCAACTTTATTAGCCGGCTGTTAAGTGACACCAACTCTAAATAAGCAGTGGAGCTGAGGTGATTAAACGACGGCGGCACGGTCTGACGGTATCCTGCACACACATGGTCTTGTATGTCACGGGTAGTCTTTACACTGCGATGTATAGGTTACAAATCTAACCTAGTGGCCTGTAAACGTGTGAAGTCAACCAAACAGATACTGCCTCCTCACAATATGGACACGCCACTGGGGACTTGTTCACAACTAGTAACGGTTATACCCGTACACACAGAATAATTCGGGTATATGCAATGTGCGCGAGCAGTCAAGTAGTGTTCAACATATGCTCTCCCGAACAGCGGAAGGAGAAACGTGAGTCAAAACTTGGTCGACAGGAAACAAACCATGAAACAGCTCTAACGTAAGCGAAATCCGTACCTGGTTTATCTCTGGAAGTTGGACTAATCCAAAAATCTACAAATGAGAAAACCGTAACCGAATTAACTGACAAGGATAAAAACTATCGATCGCCCACTGATATCATCGGTAAACATTTCAAAGTGCTCGTGATTTCCCGGACACGTGGACATAATTTTGTAACTTGTTTAATGTAGCAGTCAGGATGATCATGACTCTTGCCGCCCCGTACATTACCACAAATGTCGACGATCTCCGTTACTAATGTCCAGTGAAGTAAATGTTCCACTGACCGAAGCAGTGAGGCTCAACTGTAACAGACTGTGCTTTTCCATTAATCCACCAATTAATCTTGTTCTTGATACCATTAATTAATTAATTTCGCGAACGAGCCAAATCTTTGAACTACAGAGCAGAATAAACCCAGGCGCAAAATGTGGATTGCTAAATAAAGTGGAGTGGGAAGTAGAACTTGAACAGCCTTCACAATCTAGAATAACATCGTGTCCATTTTTCACTCCAGGTGGTAAATCGGGCGACTAAACGGACATCACGGGACCTTCAGAATAGCGAAACAATTGAAGGCAACGAATATCCGGCTTATTGTCATTACTCGCGGAGCAGATGGCTCCATTAAACTATCCGTAGAAAAACTGCTCAGATAAATAACGTGTGCGCAAAAGTAAGGAGTCATGCTGCCCGGACTACTTTACTAAGCGAGCACAAAACACAACCAGTGTTAACTTACAACAATGCGCTATCATGTAGATGGAACAAAATAAGTTACCTATATAGCCGCTGCATAACCATCAACAAACTACATCGTACATTACCACAACCTAGACGAAATCAAATCGCCAGTATCCACAGCACAACGTTTTGGCACAAGGAAAAATTTATGAAAGATTGATTGGTATGTTTTAAAAAAGTCAACTCAAACAAAAAACGGCATAAAATGTAATGACCACGCTTTAATAACCGAGTAAAAAATTACCACACGAAAATCGAATTAGCAGTTTGTTCTGAAGTGACAAAAACGAGAAACAGAACGTCCCCAATACACACAACGAACGTGGATTTCAAGTATCCCAACAGTATCACAATGCAAAATAGGTCATTTTGCACAATAAAGCTTCACAAGCGGTTATCAAAACCCGTAGGAGCGATAGCAGAAGTTCACCAACGACATTTACACGTGTCAAACGAAGTAGGGGAGTGACCCTACGGACGTTTAGAAAGTTCTGTCGAGAGCCAGTCTAGCCCCTCACAAAGTCCTTGACCCTGGGTAGCGCATGCTTGTTGAATGTACCACTGCAAATAAAGAAAAGCAACACTACAGTTTGCAATTAACATGCAAGTATACTAAGAGTGAATCTATGTAGATGGAAGAGCACTACGAGCTGCTGCAGATTGTCAGTCTAACGCTAAATCTCAACAGAATGTTGAAAAACAAATAATGACAAGTTCTGACAAGGAACAATAGGACCCTAATGCAGTATGACGGTTTGCGCATCTAAGCGAACAGTTTGGCTAAATTCTGTGGCTTGGTGCGCACACCGACGGAGACATTCATACCGAACGGAACAGTAGGTCTGGTGAACTACATTCCCCCGGCTCTCCCGGTTGAAAGTCACAGAAAAGCAGGTTCCTGACTTCCGAAAAAACGACACTAATACTGGCCTACTACTAACTAGCCGTTGTTTAGTGATACAGGCTTTCGAGTCAAAAGTCTCGGTTGAGATACCTAGACATTACCTGGACAAGGTCTGGCATCTCAAGTCACAAGCAACGATGCCGTATTGCAGCATTACTAACCTCACAATGTACCGGTTGTATCGCAATACCGACCGTGAAACCACCTACTGCACACAATAAGGTAAGCAGGCGAAAAGAATGCATCACTGGCCCTCATGTCGCTCACATCCAACGTCGTTCCCACAACCTTTCTAACTTCAATTTCCAGTTACTGTCGTAAAGTTCCCACAGCATGCAAAGTCAAATATTGTAAGGTTGCCCCGGTAACTCTTGTCTCCTATAACCTAATCCTTAGTTCCCATCATACAGACGCTTTTCACATTCACGTTCTAAAAACAGATAGGCAACCCTCGTTTATTATTCATCACGTGAACTGTCCCACCATCTTGAGGTGGTGAACGTTCGGACGCTATTTACATCTGCCGCATTTCAGAAACTAAAACCCTAGACAGTAGGCGGCAGCTTAACGAACTAACGGCGCCTGCACAACCTATCCGATAGTAGTTGCACACTTCAATTGACCTCCTACTCACTACTACCCATCGGAGTGGAGTACGCGTAGTCTTCAGCACAAAAGCCACAGCAGCACTGGCGGAGTGGATTTCTGTTAGTACGCGTGACAAACTCTAACAAGATCAATTATTGTTGGGGAAAGTCTATTTTCCCCAAAAATGGTTTATTTTTCGAGCTATCTTCGAAAAATAAATTGTGATTTTGAATTTCATCTTTTCGCGCCACAACGTGCCAAAACTCAATTTTGGCGCACGTTTCTCCTGCGTCTCTGATTGGCCCATCCCACTTTTAATGCATCAATTAACGTGGGATTCTTCAAGGCTGTTCAGAGACTATATATATGCAGACGCTGGTCTGCAATGTTACCTTTGGTTAGAGAGCAAATACATTCTCGACTGAAGGTCAAGGTCTTCTGTGTTCTTCTGGGGTTTCTGGTTATCGTTACGCTCGGTGCTACGTGTTCGTGTTTCGTATAGTCGTGCGCTAGACATTTATCGTTATCGTTGACCAGCGGGTCATAACAATTATAAACAGTAAATAATCGAAAATAAATTCGTTGTGTATACTTACAGACTTACTCACTGCAGTGAAAACTGTTTTATTTGGACAAACATGTTCTTATACCAGGCAAACCTCAAGCATCTCTGAACATTTAACAATAAATTACGCCTAATCAGAAAATTCGAAATGCGTTTGAAATACTAAAAGTGTAAAGTACTTTCGGAGGGTTGTAAGAGGTATCATAGACTTAACAGTGAATAATGAAGCTACGGAGGTTGTTGAACGGTTAAGGCACTTACGAAATCACATCAGCAGCGGCGATGGAATAGTAAACGGACTAAGGGCCCGTGTCCCTAAAAGTGGAGTGGTCTTGGGTTACCTTAATCAAACATAAGAGTTATGAATCTAAGACGACCACCTCAGCGGTACTATTCTACGGCTGCGAGACGTGGCCGTTCGGAACAAAGGATGTAAACCGACAACTAATCCACTAACGATGTCTGCAACCAGTCGCACAGATTGGGTTACATCACGGGATAAGCAACGGGAATGTTTGAAAAGGAAGGTTTGATGGTGAAGGTCGCAAATTATAGCTACAGGGGTTAGAATGTTACGGTTATTCGACCGAACTGCCTGTGCCGTAACTGCATGTAATGGGGTGCCCCAGTGAAATCCGCAAGGAAAACTTTGTTTACATATATGCAGAGTTAAGTCGCAAAGTTGGACCTACAGATGAAGGCTTTGTTACCAAATTCGGTATACTCAACAGTTTCCCATTTACCCATAAACTAGAGTCTGCCTTTCTGCTCATGGTTGAGTAGTGGCAAGACACCAATGCCAACGAATGATGGCTTGCCCTCAATGATGATGATCATGCAATTTCCCAACGCAGCAACGGTTCAATGGTAGTGACACTGGTCTATCGAGCACACGGGCATAGGCTTCGGCCCAGGTTGCCGTGACTACCGCCGACTACACCAACGGCATTTAATCTACTTACGTAATTTATTTACATCACGTGGAAGTAACCACTATGAGGCATAAAGATTGAGAATTTAACTGGATTTCAGCCAACGAGGACAATACAAAAGTCACGAATAGTGAACAAATGAAAATAGGTAAGTGGAACCCACCGGACGGTTGCGTATTTCGCGTAAGCGTAGCTTGTCCGTCAATTCCGCAGATGTCATGGCATTTGGCAAATCTTGTTTGTTAGCAAATACCAAAATGACAACATCACGCAGTTCATCTTCTGACAACATCCTAGTCAATTCATCCGCAGCCTCGCCAACACGTTCGCGATCGTTGCTATCCACCACGAATATCAAACCCTAAATAAGGTGCACAATAGAGTTCTTACAATATCGGGAAACCAACCTGTGTATTCTGGAAATAGTGTCTCCATAGACGACGGATCTTATCTTGTCCACCGACATCCCAGACAGTGAAACTGATATTCTTTGTACTCGACCGTTTCGAACATTAAATCCGATAGTAGGGGATGGTTGGTAACTAATTTCACCGAATTTAAGTTTGTAGAGGATAGTTGTCTTTCCGGCTGCATCTAAACCCACTAGAAAAATCACAAACAAACCAAGGGAGATAGATGAAAAACCGAATAGACTGACATACAAAAAATCATAAGCGACAAGGTTCGGTTTCACTGAAGAGACTAGCAGCATCCAGTCGTCAGCTGCACAACATTGTTGAGAAAAAAATGTATAGCCAATAAAGAACCACATCATATCTGAGAATAAGACGCTTTACGAGTCCCCAAACGTAGGAAATTTAGTTCACGGAACACTTGTTTCTTCCCCAATTGCACTACCTGACCACGATACTAATAAACCGGCGACAGTCCAGTTGATCATAACAAACAGAACCCGATCGAAGGGATAGGTTGCTATGAAAGGGAAGCATGCTGGACAACCCTGTGGTAATCATATGAGAACCTGCTCCCCGTTACGACCAGTTGATATACTAGTTGCAATTTGACGACTACATTCAATTTATATTATAAAACTGACAAAGTCATCATCATCATCATCATCCGGTATCATCCAAAAGCCTGATGTAGCTTTGAGTACATCCACTGCGCGCAGCAGTGCTCAGAATCAGACATCAATGTCTTATTCACTGCGCCCTCGGGCTAGGCAAGCCCCTCACTGCCAAGTGAGTCAGACTCTTGAGTCATTGGTTCCGGGTAGGGTCCCCCAAGAAAACCCTGTATCCTGTTGTCTCGCAGGTCAGACTTTTGAGTCAGAGACTCGGGGTGGGGTCCCTCAAGTCAACCCCCTTCCGCGGCATAAACGACCGGGAAGTATACAAGATCACCGTTTTCTTTACAGTGACAGTATTCACTTAGCACGACCTTCCCATTCTATTTTGTCCCCCAAGTTTTCTGTCTTCCATGTGCCTTCGGACGATGTTTTCTGAGGCCAAGACAACTGGTAAACATTGGCGCCTTCAATGTCCGCACTCTCCGACAAGTCGGTCAGCAAGCTGCTCTGGCTAGTACTCTCTCAAGTCTGGAGCTTGATGTGTGCTGTGTGTGGGACGCCAGTCCATGATTGTAGCATCGTTACTCACTTCAGCTCACCTCTAGATGGCTGTCGATCCAAGCGCTTCGCTCTTGGGGTTTTTGGTGACGCCGAAGCTGAGTCTCGTGGTCAAGCTGGAGTGGAAATTGTACTTAGTTCCAGGGCAGAACAATTTTTACTTGATTGGATCCCAGTGAACAGTCGCTTATGTGCCATCAGACGCAATACATCGGTTAGTCTGCCAATGAATAATAGAAAAGCGTTGTGTACCCATTGTACGGGCGTTTGCTACAACGGAAAGCTGTTTGGATGCTACCAAAGATGCGTTCTACGACGCCCTCGTTGACCTTCTGAGACAAACTAAACATTTTGACACCATCATACTAGCGGGCGATGTGAACACTCAGTTTGGTCGTTTTTCTCAAAAGAGGCCGCTGGGAGGTGTTTGGTGTCCGGTCACAACGCACCGACAATGGCGACAGACTGCTGCAGGTGTGCGCATCCCATGGTCTATATTTCGAACAACATACTTCAACACAGGAACAAAACACTGTGTTACATGGAGACCTCCGTGTGCTTCTCAGCCGTGGACACAGTTGGATCATATAGCAGTCAGTTACAGGTGGCGCCACTCTGTTAAGGACTGTCGTGCCTTTTGGAGCAACCACCTGGACTCGGATCATGCTGTTGTGCGTGCCCGTTTTGTTTTGTCATTTTCCCAGAGGACATACGCTCGTAAATGCAAGACACTTAACTGGCATTCGAGCGAGGAGAGTGTAAAGAACACTTATCAGGAAGCAGTGGTGAACAGAGTGCTTAGTTCGAGTCAGGTGAAGATCCTAACGAACACTGGGAACAAATCGCCGCAGCTATGAAAACATGCTGTGAAGAGGTATGTTCCGAAGGAGCTGTTCAGTTGCGACAGAACTGGATTTCCGTCACGTCGATAAACCTCATGAACAAGCGTCGCTCGATCCCACCTGGTTCTGAATATGACGACCGTCGAGAACTTAAACGCAAGCTGACTAAAAGCTTGCGCAAAGACCGTGAGCACTACTTGGTCGAACAGTCGAAAGAGCCTTTTTATCTGGGAATAGCAGAAGGCTTTTTTCCCTGATCCGTGGTTGTACTGGTCGTCGAGTTGGTGTGAGACCATATGTGAAAAAAGATGGTTCACTTATCACCAATCAATCGCGCCGACTTGACAGGTGGGCTGAACATTTTGAAGAACAGTTCAGCTGGCCTCAACCAGACCATGTGGACGACGGGACCCGAATGGTCAGTTATTGCGTTCCAGACGGCCCTCCGTCGGAAGCAGAAGTGGCCCTGGAGCTTAAGTTACTGAATCGTAACAAGGTTCCTGGACCAGATCCTCCTCTCTCCTTCTCTTTTCAAGGATGGTGGGGAAAGGTTGATATCAGAACTGACAAAACTCCTCCAGACGATTTGGGAGACTGAAGAGGTACCTCGCGATTGGTGCTTGTCAACAGTAATTCCCATTTTCAAAAAGGGGCCCGAAGTCTATGTGACAACCACAGAGGCATCAGTCTAGTGTCTGTTGCGTCCAAGTTACTCACTGGCCTCATTTTACGTCGGCTCACTAAACCCAGAGAAAGCCAGATACGTGAAGAACAGGCAGGATTCCGATCCGGTCGAGGGTGCGTTGACCACATTTTACCTTGCGACGGATCTTGGAACATCGGCACTCTTATAGGCAGCCGACGGTCGTGGTCTTTTTGGACCTGAAGGCTGCTTTCGATTCAGTTGCTCGTAACGTTCTCTGGAACTGTCTTCTTCGCAAGGGAGTACCAGAGAAATACGTGAATCTGTTGAGATCACTGTATGCTCACTCTGCAAGCAGGACAACTGTTTCGGGCGTTCATCACTTCTAGTGGTGTTTATGGAGTGTCCGATTTCTCCCTTCTTGTTCAATTTTGTCATGGACGACATTCTGGAAGGTGCGCCTGAAGAATCCAGTGGGTGGTGTTGAGCTTTCAGCAGCTAGGTTCAGTTAGATCAGGCAGGACAAGATGAACCAATAATGTGCTCGTACGCACTACCAGGCTGGTTTTGGGAATTATGGTAAGTTACCTTATACGAACTCAGTCGTGTGGAGCTTAGATGAGCGTGGAGTACAGCGCACAGAGCTCGGGACAACGAAAAGACGGTGTGTGACCATCCACGTATGCTTACTATCTACTATGTACAAATAAAACATTACGTAGCTGTACACCCCCCGTGAATATACAGTTAGGCTATTTTTTAGAAATAGTTTGCTTAGTATCAAGTTGACAGCATTTATTTCTGGTAACAAATGAACAAAAAGAGTAGAACACAGTGAACAAAATTTCGCCGGAATCGTACGTTGAGAACTGTGCACAAAGTCTGTAAAAATGGACTGACAGAATCACTCGACCACTTCAGGTTGCTAAGCTTTTAGCTTGAATTGAGGGAGCAATATTAGTACGCCACAAAAACGTCAACTGCTTTGAAAATTAGATGAGTCACCGCCCAGTCAACGTTACACTTGTCAGGTGGTTGTAGTAAAGCACTGCGAGTGAATCCAATGTAATGTTATCAGGACCCACGTGACTTTATTCTGCTACGACTGACTTGGAAAAAGCGAGATGTTTAGCTTTCCAACAGACAGATGACCATAGGGGAGGTCGTCAAAAGATACCGGAGATACTTTAACACGTCAACTGGAAAGACCAAAGGACATTGCGCATTAAGGGTGAAGTAAACCGCAAGTGATGCACACGATACGAGATATACGACAACAACAGTTGTGCTGGTCTCCAATACTTTAAGATCCTAATTAAACAGTAACACTACGCAGGGGAATCAAAGCAACACCAAACGATCGGAGTATGAGGAAGTTAGAAAATCGATTTCGGCCAATTAGTGGCATATAGGGTATCGCCAAGTTTAGGTTAAAACTCGTGTTCCTTGGACACATCAATAGCAATCCGTTCTCATCAATGATTACCTCAACACAGTTAAGAAACGGCCAGAGGAATCGTGTTTTTTCAACAGCGACGACGAGCGTGCGTGTCTCTCGGTGGCGATTCTGGCAATACGAACAACGGTGTTGTCATGGTAAGCCTTAAGAAATAAACGGTTGTGTGAACATCGTCCAGCTTGTCCGTCACCATCAGAAACAGCAAAAAAAGGATTGAGTACTGAACAGGATGAAGAAAATGGATCATTGTACTGACAGGTAGACAGCTAAAATCCCCTACGGGATTTATATCCAGCTATTATTTGAATATCCAGGCAAACCGTGACTAGAGCGGCGCCACATAGCTTGCATATTCCCACCATCCCTGTCGCACAACTATCCCCAACGACTCGCACTTTGTCATAGTGTCAAAAAAAATCAATAGCCCACCCACGTAGAGGAGGCGCCCTTGCTTCGGTGACGGTATGCAAGAATAGACATCTAGTTGATGGGGTATATACGTTAAATTTGGTTAGTCAGTCACCACACTGTAGCACATCAAGTTTGCAGATGTTATGAAAAACGCATCACAGGAATGATCAAGGTGTGATTATCGGTAGTACGGGAGCGGATGTAAATCACGGTATACGTCCTCATTCTCAAAGATCTGGCGACCAGAGGTGGTGATGTTGCAGTTTGTCCTCGCTATGAACTAAAGATGTCTAATTATTAAGGTCTGATCCTGAATAGCTTATAAGAATTTCAATGGCAGCGCAGTACCAAGACATAATCGGGATCAACTAAGCCAAGTATGGTCTACAGTACTACCTCTGTTTTGTAAGACCAGACCTCACAAGTAAACTAAGCAACAAGGCGAACGCGGCATGGATACCGAACTGTTATAGTGGGTGGTTGTAAGCACTTTGGGCCGAGTACTGCAAAGGAATTTAACACAAATGCAGACGTTGAAAAATTCCACAGCTAAACATAAGCAATAGACACTACGGAGCATATCAGCCATCATAAGTAGTGGAAAGAGGGTCAACGATTACCTCAGCTTAATCTTCGTGGTGACATCAAGGCTAAATTCGTTTAAGTTAACGCTTCCTGTGTAGCTCATACTGCAGTTACGTCATGAAAAAATTTGCTAGGGGCTTTTATTATTCTGCAACCACGGTAACGCTGGTAAGCCTTGTGGGCATACGTTGGGTATTTGCCACAGGTTCATATTGCGACCTACGACGAGATGGAAAGACTGCTGCGACCGGAACAATTTGACGTCGACCCCAACTGTACAAATGCACCCATATAGTGGGACAGTTGACGCACATTTAACTAGTTCTTTGATGCTATTGCGAGTCATCAGCCGAATAAGCTGACAACGTCAATCAATTTTGTTATTTATGAACACAACACTGACTACACCGACTTCGAAAATGCAATACCTATCTTGGTGTATCTTCACGCCAAGCCCAATGATGAAATTCGCATTGGATAAAATTTTCACTACCGACTGGTAAACGGTAAGACTATCAAACTCTGAACAAGTTTCTTACTTCCCTAATAAGCATAATTTTGAGGCCGTTATTATTGAGGTGTATCAGGACGATGCTATGTGAAGTGTTTCCATCAGTGTACCGTAATTAAGTGGCATCCGCCAACGGTGGGCAAAAAGGACTACGAGTCCTCAAACTGCTCCCAAGCAGGCACGGTCGCTGGAGCTGGTCTAGAAACAGATACAGTTGTATCAATCTCCCACACGTTCTGCGCCACATGGTTTCTCTCTTGAGTCATCAGATCCTATGAGTGGAGATTTAACAAGTGAAGAACGACATCTGCTCTGTAGTTTCGAAAGGTAGATTCTAGTTTCACGGTTAGCCCCAGGGAAGTGAACCAACTACTAAACAATGCACAACCCTGCCAATAATCGTGGATAGGTAGAAAACCTTTTCCGCTATGAAATATACTGCAAGCTTGATCTTCAAAGACCACCGTCAAGTCAGCATCAAATAAAATGAGAAAGCTCACATTGCTTTCGAGACCGTTGATAAACCGTACCAATTTTTGCTACATTTCATTCGAAGTGATCGACAGAACGACTTGCTCTCAGCAGGTCATTGGCGATCTGATGAAATGGGAAAAGCACATGATGCTTTACACTGGCAGTGTTATCACGTACGGCAAAAAAGACTAACATGTAACAAACGTGTCTAGCTTCTTGAAAATGTCTGAGAAGTATAAAACTGCGTGTGCTGAAGATATAGCCGTCATCGGTTTCGCAAATATTACAATTTGGGGTTACGAGTTACTCAACAGAGAAACCCTAACAACTGCAAAAATTAAAAGATTCCTGTGACAGAACAATAACAAGAAATAATCGAAATGCTTACCTACTGCCCGCAGTGGCTCTCTGATTTTTAGGATAGTTCGTCCTCTTATGGTTTTAAAACTAGATTGCCAGAAGAACCTCTGGAATATGGCCGGAAAGATGTTAGCAGGAATTCTGCCGAACCGATTAAATGCGGGAGTTTTGAAGACAAACAACCCCGAGGAGCAGTGTGGAGTTCGGGCGAGTCGCAGTACGATCGACCTGTCACGTGCGCAACCGGCCTCTGTATGCTTTATTTGTGGACTTCACTAGGGCGTTTGATTCCGTGAGCCGTTAGACCCTGAGGACAATGCACGCGGGTATGAAAGCGGTGTAATCGTGTAGATCGACCTTTGATGATTCTGAAATTGTCACTGACTTGAAGCAACCCAACTCAGTTTATATTTGCCTTACATGTTAACAGCTACTCTTCAGAATTCAGAGAACGGGGTCGAAGTAGAATATCACATAGAAAGCCGCTTCCTGAATACTCGACGCTTCGGCGTCCCAATTCAGCTACGTAGTTTGGCGATGTGCATTCTCATGTTCACAGATGATAGTGCGTTATTTGCAAATAGCGGAGAGGAACTTCCACGACTGATCGCGGCGTTCGCGACCACGGCATTTAAAACTGGATTGGATATCAACACGGGTGAAACATTTTTTTTCCTCCAGCCTCCTCTGAAGGAGGGTTCTTGTATGCACATGGAATCCGCATCAAGGGGAACATTGTGGATGGCTTCACAGACTTCTGTTACTTAGGTGGCAGTCTGCCGACAAACCTGTCCGTGGACCGCGAGTTTGTATAGGCGAAGGTTAGTGGTACTTTCGGACATTTTGGAAAACGTACAGGAAATAAAGTCTGAAAATAAACACCAGGTTGACTGTCTGTCGTTCAGTGGTGCAGTACGGCAGTGAAACTGTACGAAAGGAATATACAGTGTCCCAGCCGCTTCCATCTAAGACGCATCCTGGGTATTCGGTAGTCGGACATGGTTCCGAACACTGAAGGTACTTCGGCGAGCGAACATGGAACGAGATGGAAGCCATGCTGATGCTCAATCAGCTTCGTTGGCCAGAACACGTCCGTGGTATGGGCTACAACCGGATTCCGGAACAGCTATTGTACGGGCAGATGAAAGCAAGTAAAGAAAATTCCCATGATCCAAAACGGAGATATGATATTACTCAAGTAGGTCTTTCTCACTGTAATATCAATCTTAGATCTTGATGGACTTGGCCTTAGACCGGACGGCCTGAAAAAATAGGATCCTGACGAAGGTTCAATCAACAACGGTTGCACAGCCATGAACTGAGGCGCGCGGTACGCAAAGGAACCATAGGTGCCATAGGTCGTGGTGACGAACATTTAGCGCTGCGATGTATGCAGTCGCGGATCCGCTGGCTGTGGCGGATTAATAGGTCATCAACGTACTCACAGCACACTGTCGGTGAAAGGATGAGTGCGTTAGGCTTAAGTAGGTCACGTCAGTTATGTCCGTTTTTGTCCGGATTGTCTAACGGCCACCATAGCCTGGCAACACACCTGCGCCCCTTTTCAAAGACTTGCGTCACTGTAGCCTTTCACATTTCCTTCCCCTCAGTTTTGTTAGCACACTGCATGAACGTTTTATGTTTTTCAGTCCAACCCTAAGACTTTGTTTATCTTGCCTATCCTTTCAGAGTGTAATAATACGTATCCCTATATAGAACTTTTTGCGTTATACCTTCAGTATTTTTGCCTGTTTATATCTCACTATTAGAATCTCCATATTTATATTCCGAGAGATAAGGGCTTCACTTTCATACTATCTTATCAACTGGCTAACCAGCATTGGCCAGGCTGGACTCACAGGCCTCACTCACACGCCTCCTAGTCTTATTCCTTCGGGTTTACACTGGATACGCGGTGTGAGTGGAGCCGCAAGTGATGTAGCGCAAGCCACTTGTGGTGATGGTTAAGCGCAGGCGTCCTTTGGCTTCGATCACTGTGACAGGTTAATCCGAAACAAATGCCGCCAACCATGTAAGTATATCAACGACAGGAAGTGATTCCAGGTCAAAAAGGAATACCTAAATCTAAATGTGATCGCGGAAATATCACGCAAGCAACGTCACGTCACATTGCCTCCAGATTCATCCACAGAAAAGGTCCGAGTCCAACTCACGTTCGCAGGTGGATAAATCGTCGGAAATAGAGGATATCCCCTCAGTCGTATTCAATGATTACAAGAACGAGCTCGCAGGTACACCCATTTGTTGGTTTCAGCTTTTACTTCCTTTCAAAGGGTTACCATTGAAAGGGAGTCACTGTTATGTCTTACTTAAAAAGGTTGACAAGAAAAACACCGGCAACAACAGATCAGTAGCTCTCCTACACAATGCATTCCTGGTTATGGAAGGCACTCTATATGACGCTGTACGTTGCCATCTCGATGACCTATCTCCGTTGACAACCTAAAAACACGGATTTCGTAGAGGTCATTCTCGTATGATCCCTTGGACCAGCGTCGCCCGGTCGACCCGGCACGTCTTGAATCCACAAAAATCTGACAGAGTGGATCATGACACTATGCACACGAAATTGCCGAATGTGAGTATAGGGGCCCGAGCGTCAGCTCGGTTGGGGAAATGCGTCTCTGAACAGCCTGAGTACGGTCAGTGCAAACCAAGTGCTTTAAAGAGGTTCCCGGACTTCAATCGAGGCATCGTAAAGCTCCATTCATGAGATGCCTCTGCTCATGGTCCTTACAAATGATCTGCCGGGAGTTTATACCACCCACTTCCTACCATAAGCGGAATATCTACAACTCTGTGGGCTCTAAAAGATGCAATCGACCTGTAAAGCGGCCTAAACGCGACGCAAAATGGATGCAATGTCATCGACCACCATTCAACGCGAGCTGCAAAGCAGTGCATACCAAACGTTCGGGACCCAGAACTAACAGCCTAGGTGACATCTCTAACAAGTGTAAATTAATAGAGGATAGTGAACCGTTCGCCAAAGCCACTCTCACGAATTCCAAAAACATTAGCGATAATCAAAACAACAAACAGTAAGCTGACAACGGCCAGCAAGGCGCTTATCGGTAAGCTACTTCAGTGTCATTTACAGCACCCTGTATGGACCAGTCCTAGAGGTCAGTATTTAGGCCCATACCCAACAGTGGAAGAGGATTCATATTTGCTCGAGACCTTATGATGGTATACTACAAAATGTGTGTATGATCTAAACATGCAGTCCGGTTTCAGTTGTTTAGACCCTCACCGAGCATCTAGATATTTAAATTCTGACAACACTAAACAACTCAGTAGGTCGTAAGTGGTGGAGCCCAAAGGCACGTCAGTGAAACAGCGACGCCGTATTAGTCGCAAACGATAGTGATGTTGTCTGATTGTGCGCCATAGAATGACTTGTTTAAAGTAGTGATAACGGTTGTTGGGACGTTCAAACAGCACCTAAACAATCCGCCTACTTTCAGACGGCAGCAACACATACAGCTACCACAAGGAACACCCTACCGAGCAGTTTTTCTTCAAGACCTTCTTGTGCAGAAGATGTTTGCAACGTCCTCCAAAGGGTTGCAAATTGGTTGCCGGCCTTTCGCAGAATCACACATTGGCCTTTCTCATGAACAACGAGAATGTCTTCATAGCCCAACTGATAACCTCAATGACAATGTTCTCCAACTTCCCCGGGACTAGCAGAGAACGTCCTCATTGTCGTACACCACTTGTTACTTCAAACACAGCACGGGCAAACACATGTAAGTGGCACTACAAGTTCTTGGGTATACCGGTGTGGAAATCAGATCTATCACCTCTGAAGTGTGCCAACCCTGATACAATTAACAAAATCGAAGGCTACAATCGAGACAAATCGAGGGAAAATCAAGCAATAAACTTTCCTTTTCTGCTATCAACTTAGTCCAATGAATAGGTAAACTCAGGGTTCTGCGCTTGCTTTGAGGGAGGCATAAATATTCTGGATTGTGTGGCTAGCAGCGACAAAAAATCGTGGTAGATTATCGGGCCGTCGCATGAGTTTCACCCAGAAATCCCCGTCTGTTACTTGCTCAAAAACTCCACAACGGTATAATACTTACCTAGATACTTCGTTCTGAAGGGACTTAAGGGAAGTTTTCACAAAAGTGCAGGCCCAGTCAGGGCATCAGGTCACGACAACCAGGTGATTAAACTAAGACCTCGAACCTTCACTGGACAACTTTTTGGCAAAGGATAATGGCCCATAGGAATGGTAGCCGATGTTTCGTCTAGAACACACGACGAATCATTGTGTGACATCAGTCCGTTTTGCAGATGTGAGTAGATAGTGACAGAAAATGTTCCGACAAATAGTCTGACATATTTGTTAAGTGAAAAGCCTGGGTTACGGCTACACAAACCAGTAACGAAAGCAGAATGCGCAGAGGCGGGGAGTAATTCACTAGCTGAGCCAGGAACTCGACGGGATGGGTGGGCAGCAGAATCCAAATATGAAATTTATGTGTTCCGATCATGTCGCTGGTTCGAGTTCAACCAGGTCACCTTTAGCACAAATTATTCTTTCATTTTGTCATCTTGCTCCCGCTTTGCTATTGTATTTATAAAGAGCCGCGCCACCAGTTTTTCAAATGCCTTGGAAAAATTTCGCTTCCGCGCGACTTCACTAGAAAAATCGTACCGACTCCGGGAACCACCGCCTTCAATCTGACGCAATGCATCATTCAGTGACTCCTTAAGTCACTCATGTTGCCGAACCTGAAACATATGGATACTGATGGGGAATCGAGGCACTTTAGTTACCTGGTGCAGCATCATAAGTCCCCGAAGGCACTTTTTACGAAGTGGTTTAGACACTTGATCTCAGACCAACCTTGGTTTCAACGCTGGTCCATGTAGGATGATGTATCCTCGCCCATTTATAATACGGCTCATCAGCTCAAATGCACCGCACTCCAGTCTGCATATGCAAACTGAGGAACAATAAAGCCCAATACACCCTCTAACCAGCCGAACAAAGATGTTAACACAAAAAGTCAGCGCGGCTTTGGTAATTACTAGACAGCATCCTGGCAAACTTTGTTCATATGCAATAAGCTTTCTCAATAGCTTCATTAGATCTCACTTTTATAATTGTACTGCAAACTGGCTTATTAATCTTCAGAAGGACAAGACTCTTTTTAAGGCTAGCCAAAGAATGCAAGGCAAATCCCATAGAAAAAGGTTTAAGAAAACACAGTGATGTGATGTTTGCATTCCCTTAACCACACGTGTAAAATATTCCTATTAACATTGCGTCGCTGGGTCATAATATAACCAGACCATCAGCACGAACGATACCGATGTCGGAATAGCTGTGACACGCCGTGTTGATAAAGACTGGAACGTCCTGCCAGGTAATCTTACTTCCGTGGGTTTGGTCTGCTTTTAAGGTTCGTCTGAATCGATTTTACGTTCCATAGCTCAGATGCTGTGTAAGTATGGCCCATCGCCCCGACCCTGCTTCGAGATACCGAACACTTGCAGCGACTGCAATAAACATTTGTTTGTCGTGTTCCGTCGTACTTTTTTGATTGCCTAAATTATCAACTTACTTCGATCTACTCCAGTTATAAAACTGTCGCTCTCTTTGTAAATCATAAGTCACAACTCGTTATGTGCCCCACTAGGATGACATCTCTTATCCTGTACACCAGTATTAACGATTCTGGAAGAGAGCAATATACATGGCATTAAAACGCCTTTTCAGTTGGCAAACGCAGTACGATGTTACGATACAGACTGGGCATACAGATAAACATTTGTGGACCGAAACAGAATGCGAGGTTATATACATTAAGGTCCCGAGTTCTCGTTAGACCAATCTGCTTCATACAGGGTGGTGGCCCACTGGAAAACGCTACCTCTTGTCGTTATCATTGCCTTCTTCCAGTTAAAATCTGAGGCATTGCTAGCTTCAGGTTTAGTCAGTCGAAGTGATCATTAAGACAGGCAGTCTATGTTCATTCTTTCTCATGGTTTCCACGGCGATTCCACAGCGATTTGAAACAGGAATATAACAACAGCCTTCCATTTCGTTAGGGAAAGCTGACACCTGCGTAACACCGGAAGAAAACTGCAGTGTTTACAAGCGGTCGTTGTCTTTTACAGTTTGTTGTTATATGTGTTTGCATAAATCCTTTTATGAACTTCACCAGTGGCTTTGTTCTTGAAGTTGACTGGATACCGCGGACATAAACGGGAATTTTCGTGCCCCGTTTCTCTATTCTCAATTTTGCTGAATTGTTGGCTAACAAAATAACTCCACGGTAGGTGCTTTAGCTCCTATCTCTCTACCAACCTCCCAATGCCCGACGTTTTGCTTTCTGCTTCGCGTGTGAAACCGTTCAACTGTCGTCGATTCCACCTTCTGATGCTGTCCTCCTTTTGTATGTGGTGACTATTTTCAACCCAAAGCACTACAAACTGTATGTAATTCGTTTCATTTTTTGTCCGTAAGAACATCGTTTTCCTTTATACAAACACGTTTGTACAAATTAATCATCAGAGGTTTCTGGTGTTATCATACCATGTATCACTTGTCGCTTGATTGATGAAGCCAGGACAGAACTGAAAAAACTGGGCATTATGGGCTCTTAGCCTCATACCCGACTCGTACCCGCTGAACCACTAAACGACGGAAAAGTCAGAGCCGCATAACTCTCGTCTAGATTTACATCAGTCCTTAGTAGGGTTCACATGACTTCCATTGGAGCCACACATATCACTTGGGACGGTTGACGATTAATTACCTATGAGGCAAAAAGGTTGCTCGATAACGCGTGTTTTTAGAGAAAAGCCATGAGGATGCGTAAAGAACCTGACTATGGCTGATTACAAGGGGATAAAACACGTAAGTTAAGCAATGTAGGCAAAACATCAGATCGATGTAATTGATACACGCGAGTACTTGTGTCAACCCTGCAGACTTACGTGAGCTGACGTATTACGCACAATTTCATTTGTCCACAATTTTGTCGGTGAATTATA
This sequence comes from Paragonimus kellicotti, assembly GCA_014220965.1. NCBI lineage: Eukaryota > Metazoa > Platyhelminthes > Trematoda > Plagiorchiida > Troglotrematidae > Paragonimus > Paragonimus kellicotti. The sequence continues at coordinate 39,060 of LOND01020228.1, forward strand.
GTTGTTGATTGTGGTCGTAGTTTAAACTACGACCACAATCAGCAACCATAATTCTGCAGTTAACGTTTCGTTTTTCTCGTGTATAACACTTTACAACAAAAGGGGACCGAATAAAATTCAACCAGCACACTTATATTTCTTGGTTTGCAATCAAAAAGGGTAACGTGATGTGCCAGATATTGTTAGGAGATAGGTGGTTTTCTTTTGTGTAGGGCATTAAAAATCATCCATCCTCAGGCTTACCCATCAGGATTCTCATCGACTTCTTCCCAAAAAGCCGCTGAAATAAAGACGATATTGTCAAACCCATCTCGGTCCAA
>LOND01020229.1:0-11067 GCA_014220965.1 Paragonimus kellicotti
AATGTGTCTGTAATATCTCATTCATTTTTGATGATAATATATTAAATCTTTGTACGCTCGCGTAACAAAAAAGTGTGCAAGATGTGAAACACGAGTATTTTGACAGAATTTGTATAAATGCCAATTTGACGTAGTGGGTCGGAATTCTGCCGGCGGCTCGACCACGATGTTATGAAATAGAAATCGGACTGCACCTTCTCTAATATCTTACAGACACCTATTTTGTTCAGGCATTAACAGGGAGTGCAGATATGGTTGTTAAACTTCCTTTCACGTCCGTTTGCTTGCGAACGTTAACTGCAATATCGACATATAATTTGTCTAGCCAATAAATTTGAAGGATTTTCCAGCTGTGTTCAATCCTGGACTGTGCGTTGGTCCCAGAATTGGATCAGTTTTTGGTGTGTAAATCAAACTTCTGTCCAATTAGTAGTTTGCAGCGAAACAGTTGAAATGTTGAAACGTTCCGTTCATAGTCATTACTAGGCAGAAAAATTGCTACAATTGTCATGAGGTTTTAATGTCTAAGACTAGCTACACTTTTTTCCTTCCTCAAAAATCAAATACCATTCTGCGATGAAACTAAAGATATGCCAGAAACATTGATAAATCACTGCTAATTTGGTGTTCTTTAAACAATATTGTATCCTTATCTGATCGCGTTAGCAGTGTATTTGTGGGTAAGATTGGGAGAAGAATTTTTCTTCCATCACAAAATTTACCAGCTTTTATCATTCTGTCCATGGTACATGCTGCTTCTTGGAATAACTATTCAAATCCTCAGTTGGTAGTAAACTGCGGAACCAGTCTGAATTTTTAACTAACCAGAATTGAAGCATTTTAGAAGACGGTGTGCATAGTTGTACCTTAACAACTTTTTTCTGACCTCACTTTACAATGGACGCACAATTTGAAGTCCTTTCATTGTTTTCCTTCGAAGGTAAATCGGACGAGTTCTTCCTCGAAAGATTCTTTTCTTTTCATCGTACACATTGGATAGGCCCGAAATTGACGACCGGCGAGTTAGGTCATCCTACCGCTTGTCATACCTAGAAAACTGAACTGTATTTACTTGGGCGTCAATTTATTATCCGTCTTTAACTTGGTAAGTTACATATTTTTTAACGTGTATCCCACTCAAGAATGAACGCACATACGATTGCTTGATTGGATGGTGCCAACACGATACACCCCGATCGGTTAGATGGCAGTAAGCCTGCATATGGTAGATGAAATAGAATTGGTCTGAAAAATGTAAGTCATACCTCATTTTAAAGCGTCACATCCTACTGAGATTGCAGGGGTTCGTAATATTCGGAGGCAACGCAGCCCTGACTTCTTACACCGATTTGACTGTTTAGTAACGTGTTAAAAATAACTTGTACTTTACACAGTATGCATTTTGTATCTGCATGTGGGTGTGGGTATGCGACCTCTGAAGATAAACGAAATGTGTGGGCTAATGTTATTGTGTTAAATCCTTAAAGCCTGGAATCGCAAAGGTGCGGTAAGTATACAGTAGAGTATAAACTCAGACAAAGTGTTATTGTTGGATATTTTCAAGTAAACTGACAACCGGGTTCAACGTGATTTTCATCTGCATAATATGCTCCCAAGTGTGTTCTGCTCTATAGTTAATTGTAAGATCGTTTTTATCCACATCACGTATGTTGTATATCTGTTTGCGACTGCACGTTGGAAACTTTTGTAATGAAAACTTTCTTCACAAAAGTTCCACGTACTCGCCTTGATAGTAAATTGGCGAAATAATATTTGTCTTCTACATCTTCCACAACACGCTTTGCCAACCGCACGTGTCAGTGTACGGAAAGTAATAGTTTATCAGTCACCTGGGGAGGTTTATTAACACGTGTATCTTTGTAAGTGTTTGCAAACTGTCCTGGAGTTGTGGTGTCATCTAACTGGAAGTATTAAATTTCACGTGATCCAATCGTTCTTCAACTATTGACATCTTTATCAATGAGAAAAGTGTAAACTGGAAATCCATCGTGTACATCGGTCTGTCTTCATCAATAACAAGATGTTACTATTTTCAAAGAAGGTTTTAACTATGTGGTCATGTTACTTCTCACAAGAACGCATCTCAGAAGAGGTCTGTACACTTTTTGAGGCCATACTCGGGAGTAGTTCACACACGTTTAGTCGCTTCTTCACATTGCTCTTTGATAGCCGACTCGTTCGTCTGCTGTGTGTTTCACCATTGCTGGAAACATTGTCTACTTTTATTTAAGAGCGACACATTTTTCCCGGCGTACAAAACAGCAGTCGAGTTTGTTTGTTTCGCACAAACAACCTATTCGTTTAGCGTGAAATCTTAGTTTAGTGAGCGTAGATTTTATAATGAAGTTATTTTATGGCGTGGGTGGCGCCAGCGACGAGGTTTGGCCTAATTTCCTCAGTCTACCCTCAATATGTTAATCTCAAGCTGCTATTGGGAAGCTGATCTTATTAGAGAGTGATACTACAAACAAATCTAAGTGGCCATACTCTCCAAAAAGTTTGCAGCAGATTTACTTCACACAAGTGCATTCAAGCTTGCATAATCACACTGTTATAGGGGTAGCTTTATAAATGTTCACCTGTAGTTCAGATCGTGCGCAGCGCTACAGTGAGATGTCCCTAAGGGAAGGGTATGTGTTACTGGTCTTCAATGGATTCCCGACCACTGAATTACAAAGTAGCGCTAAAAGACATTAACTATACAATTGAGGTTCGATTCTATCATAATTTAGTCAGAAATTGTTTCGCTACAGATAAACCGGTTTAAACTATTCCACAATGAAGAAACAACCTTGAATAGTAGTATTTCGTCGCACCTATTCTATTCCTATCCTATTCGAGGCCGGTACGACCAGGTGATACCGATCGCGAGGTTCACTGAGGAAAGCCAACGCTCTGTCTGTGTTACTTTTGCAAGTGAAACAGTATTACCACTGCATTTATGTTGTTCACGAGCACATATCAAGAAATAGACATGTATGGCAACACAGAATTAATGCTATCGAGAACAGGCTTAAACGGGGCCTTCCTAATTAGGCTAGCGGCACCCTTATACATGCTGTAAACAGTGGGTAATCTCTGTGCTTTTTTCTCACGTTATTTTTCGCTAACTGAATTGCGGTACAAAGGGGGTTGGAGAGTAAAAGAATGTCGGCTTGGTTAAGTAGTGAAATTTGCTAAGGTCCAATATCCTGTAAGTTGGTGAACTCACGTAATTTGTACCATCAGAAGAAGTGACGGTTATACTCTGACTTTTAACTGAATTACTCCGACTTGCTTGACGAAAAGACATAATGCTCCAAATAACACAAGTACGTTTTGCAGAGATTTTGGAGACCAAGATCCTTGACAAACTGCAATGAAAAAGTGGGTCGTTTGTACTATGGAGAGTCAGCATTTGACCGGCGATAACTCACTTAGTAGTCGTCTTGTGAAGGCAACAACTGTCTAAAAGTGCATCTTTTGGAACAGTTGGAGATTACAACTACTCAAGCCGGATCAGAAGAAGGAGACCTGAGAAAAGTCTTAAAAGATGCCCATATAAAACACGTGGTCTCTACCACTGTCCTAGAAGAAGTCACGAGTTAGATGACAACTGGATTTAGTGATTAAATTGAAGAATGTTAAAGTTTAACCTCTCTATCACCACAACGTTATATTTACTGTGCGCATGTTTTGTCTGTTAGTTGTGTGCATGTCGGCCATGGTTTTTTCTGTTTGTTGACATAAATGAATATGCTTGTTGCGTTTCGAAGGTCGCTGATACTTCATAACGGCCGCAACTTCTCATGAGATCTCTCCAGTTGTATAAAATACAAGCAAGTTTTTTGGATATGAAAAAGATCGCATGGGTCCATAAGTATCCTACAGTTTAAAAGAGGTCATAGCTTAAGGGAAGGAGACAGTGGTCTTAAGGTGCGTGCGGGGTTCTCACACGTGTGGATCGCGACTGGCATTGTAAGCCGCAAATCTCACTGACAATTGAGGCTACCATTAACAGAATCTGCAGTTCGTCTGTGTGCGCGAATGCAATTCGTCCAAGCCCATCAATTTCTTTGATAATCCACCTTAAAATCGCATGAAATCTGGCTAAGCGTGAACCACTTGAAACTACAAGCTAAAAAGCCGGTTTTGAAGGGCTCGACGCTCTCTGAATGGTTGATCTCAGCAACTACCGGTGAAGTACTGGGCACCTTTTAGGTTCCAAGCCAGGAGTCGAACCCACGACCCACATCAGATTTTAATCCTAATACTTGCCCACTAGATCACCGGATCGCGGTCATTCAGGTCGCAGGCTAGTATGTGAATCACCTCCTTAGTTGTCCATCCTTTTGCTGGTGACCATTAGGGCCAAGCGTTTGCAAAATTCCCTTCCAACCCTTTCTCAGGGCTGTGGTCGACGCTCACTAGTTTGCGAGCGAAACAAAAACGAGCGTTTGATTTCACTCTGAGAAAAGAAAGCGAAATAGCCAAATAACAACAGTGACTATTTTTTACTGTGTATATCTTACCCACACACTATGAGCATTTCGGTCCATTATGATACGTAGGAATTGTTCAAAGGCATCTGCGGATTAACAAGTTCTCCAAAAACTAGTGACACCTGTTTACCCTCAGAGGAGGTTAAGTTTGGTTCATTGATTCATTACGATATTCTCACCATTTTCCGTGTAGTTTTACACGGTCTTCACTCAAAATAGTGACATTGTTGAGTTCAGGACACTCCGCCTGTCTTCTGCATGTGATCCCAAACAGTAACTTACGCATCTTCCTCATAATTCCTTCATGATTCAACCTACACCGTTGTCCATATTTCCGTTTTGTTCGCTTCAGCTTGCAAGATTAACGAACCCACGTTGATAAGCTTGCGTTTATCAGCACTTGCTGCAAAACAACTGGCCACCAAACGGTGAATGTTGTACAGTTACCGTTTATTCTATGTCGCATTCAATGTACCCTGTTGGATGACAGAATATCAGCCAGTGACTGATCTAGATTTGTAGAGGATTCAGTAGGGAAAATAATAGAAACCAAGTGTCACCTTCTGGTAAATCTCATCCTCTCTCACTGGAGGTCTTGGAAAAACCTGACTGCTACTGTTTCTACTTAGACATTTGGGACTCATCTGGAAGGCACACAGATAGTGAACGTATTGCGTGCGTTACAGGTTGCCTCACCGAGTGAAGTTCAGATAGCTAAATGATCGCCTCATACCAATCCTTCTCATCGGCCTGAATACCTTCGAGATGACCTGTCAACGTAACTAATGGACCTTAAAATTTATTGCGTCAAACATCTTGCCTACAAATACAACGTTGTTCTGAAGGTCATCCTTATACAAACCTTACCGCGTTGTCAACGTCATACAAGTCCTGATTCCAAGAGTGTTAGTATAATGTTGAAATTATGTCGGTGTCGCTCATACATAACGTCTTTCGGTTATTGATCAGTAATCGATGATTTGGTTTATTTCAATCTGGACACTACTCACATGTGATTGCAACCTTAGTAATGAGATTGACCTTCCAGGTAAGCGTGTGTATTGTTGAATTCCAACAAATGGAAAATTCGGGTTTTGTTCTCTCCTTTGAAAGAGACTGGCGGGAAATTCTATCTGTATACGGATATTGCGATCAAAAATGAAAGATGTTCAACTTGAAATTAATCAAATCCCCGACTACTCATCAGTAATCTAAAATATCGCCTAGCAGGTTTAATGAGATCGGAGATTTCGACCTGTCTAGGAAGTCCTAATCGCGGGGTTATCGATTGGAGTTAACAGGCAGTAACTGTCTCCTCTCGAGACGATCGGGCAACCTGATCATTACTCACAAGCGAAAGTGGTTGAGCGTTCACATATGATAATTCGGTCGTGCCTAATGTGAGGTCAATGGCGCAGTGGTCAACACGGTTGCCTCATGAAAGCGTGGCCGGAGTTCTAGTCCCGGCAGTGGCAACGATATGCAGTAGCAACGCTATTGTCGCTCAGTGGGAGTCCTTCTTAGTTAGGGACCACATGTCCCGAGAAAATGAAAATACATGGAGTAAATCGGGAACTGCTGTCTGAATTTCGAAATAGCAAACGGATTTACAGTCGATGAGCCGTTGAACATAAAGTATATACAGGTATTATATTAATTCTCGTCTGGAAGCCTAAAGCACCACAATGTTGCATCACTTGAGGACCGCGTGTTAATGTCTTATGCTGATAAACACTGTTGACTTTTGGCCAACATCTTCCAGATAACATCTGGGTAGTCCAACAGACCACATCTTTTTGTAACCACCATCGGGTCTTGCATGTTTGTAGAACGAAGGTTTCTCACTATTCCGCAGTGGATACTGAGTAAAACTGAACTGACCGTTTGCAAACAGAAGGAACTTGAAACTGTGTACTTGCCCAACCATTTCAATAAAACGGCACTACTATGATTAAACGGGAGAACAGGAGTGTTTGAGTCGACGTTTGGTTTATAAGTTTCGTTCCTCCCTTTAGCTGCTTCCTGTTATCAGTTTACAGGTGGTTGTTAACTAGTAGGCATGAACCTCATTAGTTAAGGTGGGATTTTAACCAATATCATTTAAGGCCTTCAACAATTATCGGTTTTAATCAAATGTCCCCTCCAGCTTTTGATATATAACTGCGTCCAGATCAATAGCAAGAAACATATTCACATACAACACAAAATTGTCATACAAATTGTATGTCACCTACCAACTGATTGCAGCTGTCGCACTCCCATAGACTATCCAGTCGGCCCCTTTCGAAAAGAAGCACTAGACTCGAGTTTCGCTCTCATTAGACCTCGTCAGTAGTGCATATCCTTGCCACGGCCGGGACTAGAACTCCGGCCACATTTTCATGAGGCAACCGTGTTGACCACTGCGCCATTGACCTCACATTAGGCACGACCGAATTATCATATGTGAACGCTCAACCACTTTCGCTTGTGAGTAATGATCAGGTAGTCTGATCGCCTCAAGAGAGGATATTAACTGTTAGCTCCTCTTGACTACAATCGACAACCTCTCCACTAGGACTTCTGTCCAGGTTGAAATCACAGAGATTGTTAATTTGTTGAGCGGTATTTTGATTACTGATGAGCAGAAGGGGATTTTGGTTTTCACATAAATTAATCTTCCAGTTTATATGAAAACTAAACTTTTTTTACCGTTCATCAGTAATAGAAGGTTCCTTTCCTGTTAGTTAATTGTGCAACTGATTCCACGGTGGATTATGTTTCGGAATCAGTACACAGATTTTGTTCATGTGTTAATGATTCCTAGAAACTCCTCAGAAAACTAAAGACTTCACGTTCACAAAGGATGCTGTTTTAACTATTCTTTTTTTAACCATATGGACTGTGTTCAAAAGGTTTTGCCCTCTCCAAGTAATACGTATTGCATATCAGTCGCATCGCTGCTCAGTCGAATTCAAACGAATGTCTCCGTCCGGTTGATCGTACACTAGTTTAACGCACTACACTGCAGTTCTTGTCAACATAGAAATGATTGCCTGTTAATGGGCACTTGAAATTTAGAAACTGATGAAGGTTACAAGGGATCAGGTCTGTGGAATATTACTAGTGAGGAAGATCCTGGAACCAACATTCACAAACTACAGCATTTGACAATCAAAGCAAACGAGTCGGAATATCAACGTGAAGAATCCAGACGCCTTACGCTTTTCTCCGAGTTAACCAGCCACGTTGTACTGTCCGTGAGGTTTCAGAATTCAGCATAACGGGTGCATGTGATTCACCCCAAAACATCAATAACATACCAACTGGCTGGCGTAAACTCTCTGTCATAGAATCGTGGTTCCAGATTTTTGGGATGACACCAGTCAATATGGTTACGTTGTTTTGGTTTCCAACAGATAATTCCTGGGGTTTGCTTTAAAAAATAAAAATTCTTCGCGTCCTGCAGTGATTTCCTCCCAGGTCTATGATGATGCGTCGCCGGACAAGAGGTTTGAGCTTGAAGATGTGTTCGAGATTCTGAAGCGACCGACCTAAACTTTGCGTTTCCTCGCCTACACAGGACGATAGCTCAGTCGCCGGCCACATACACACTCAATTAGTGACGCCTCCCGGTGTCTTCTCCGTGAGTCTCTCTGAAAGTGGTCCACTTCTAATAGATCTCCTTTTTCGGTGTATGTCTTCAGCTAGCCGTTCAACCGCGGAATACGGAAAATATTCCTTGTATACCTCCAACGTAAGCGGGTGGATTTTCAATGCAGTGATGTTCTTGGACTCCAAAAGGCAACTCGACGCTTCAACTCCGCCTTTTCTCAATTACACTGGGAACCGCACGAAACAAAATCCTGAAAATTGAGATAGCGGTGAATTCTATGGAGTGGGGAAATACTACCAAAAAATAAGATTATTAACAAATGGAACTTCGAATTTTTGACTCACGGGGATTATATAACTTCTGCTTCATTCTCGAAAAATATATTATACCGGTGAGTTAAGAATGTTCCCCCAATTACTGTATTCATCTATTTTTGCATGAAATGGAGAACGTTTGTTGATTACCTTGTTCAGGCATGACTGCAGTGATCAGCCAACCCGATACAAATAATAAAATTTTCCGAAATGCCCATCAACGAAAACGTTTAAAAACAATGTGTCGTGTGGTACGATGCGAACACCTTACGGTATGCCTATACGGTTGATGCGTAGCCCATGTGACAATTGACCGTGCAAACAAACGGACAGTGGGCTAGAACATAATCCAACCCGGTCGATTTGGTGTATTTTTCAAGGGCGAATGCAACGGTGCGGTTTTAGTTGTGTAGGTATGTACCATGTGGGTTATGCATAGCCCACGCGGGCACAGATAGAGAACTAGAGTTATGCGTAGTTGGAAACTTCGGCTTGGAAGTCAGAAGCCGTAATATATGGACGACTGGATCACGTGACGTGTCGCCGGCGCAGCCAGACGCTTGACGCTGAAAATAGCGAGTAACATCTAACTATTTGTGGGGGCTGGAACCAGGGTCCAGTTGCGTCTTTGAAGTGTACAAGTGACGGTGTTTGTCGCTAGTTAATTACCTGCATATCTGTAGCTAAATTTATCATCTACGTCGTGCATTTCGATATGCAGCAGCATTCTGGTACTGGTTAATTTCAATTATTCGGTTGTTTAGTGGTCACAGTGTCATTAATCGTGACATGCACTAGCTCTGTATTTAGGGAATGACCATGAACTTAGTCACAAATGACATCATTTTTGCCCACAACATTTATGTCAAGGTGAAACATGTTTTTGAAAATATTATGGCATTTGTAGCCATGTGCGCATCACGTGGATTCGGGACACATTTATATTGACTATTGTGAAATGAATAGGTCAACATACGTGTTGGAGGTTGCACAAAAAATATACGAGACTATAGATTGTATGTTTATGCCCACTTTATATTCTCCAACGACTATGCAATCATTGTTGAAATAAAAGCAAAAACTGGAGAGAACTGTCACATTGTTGCTTGACAACCCACATGGAATTATTGGGGGAGGGAGGGAGGAGGATTCGCGTTCTACCAACTTGCTTGCTGCTCAAGGTAAGTAAATAAATGTGGCTGACGGAGCTAAACTATTTAGCGGATTTTCAAAACATTCGATCGAGTGCGTAGTTCACCACCCTGCACTATGCTCCATAAGCAGGATATAGAGATCCTCCAGCATTTATGACTCAGTGATTGTCTTCAACAACGCCAGCTTAATATGAAATCAAACTATTCATTTTTATAGCAGACTGTAAAGTTGCTTACTAAGCACTTTGGTTTTTGCTTCATTTCTGTCCTAAATCTCAAAGCTTGTCATTTTTTCTTTACTGTTTCATGCTGATCACACCAAAACGCAGTGGACGGTTTGACAAAAACACGGAAGATATAGGATTAGGTAAAAGTTTACCACTCTTGGACTGTAGACAAACAGTGTCTGTTCAACACGTTTAGATGTAAAGTAATGCACCTCTATCCTTCGCATTGGACCGAGCATCTTCTTGGAAGCAAAAGTTGGGACGGCCACCGGTGGATGAGACCGAGGACCGAATGTCTCAAATGAACTCAACTTACAGCCTGACTATCCATAACTGATTTGGAGGACGCATTTCGTGCACCGGCTATCCGCCAGTCTATTTGAATCGCTTCGCTCATGTGACTTTCACAGTATGTTTAACTCGGTGACTCATCCCAGTGTTGAACTACAACCTAAGTCTTTTGTCTCTAGTTTGATACGAAATTTTTTCCATTAAAGAGGTACGACGAAAGGCCACACAGTAAATTACGACATTCCGTTCACCACCATATCGAGAAAAAGTGCAAAAATTGGGACAATTAGGAATATATTTTCAACTTGAAAGAGGAGGTTTAATTTTCAATATGAGAGTAGATTAAATCAGTTATATCAAGCATTCCATTGGTTGGGTTATTAATTCATACCCAGCGTAATGTGATTTTCCACCTAGTACATGCCGTACACACTATTCTGTACAGTTCTTTTCCTTCTAGCAGACTAGTTGGATATTCAGAATAATCCATTAGATTAAAAAATTCACAAAACCTTTACAAAGTGGAAGAAACCGCAGGTGCCAATGTGCATCCGAATCTGCCTTGAATGAGTTCCAAGGAAAGAAACAAACTGTTGACATTTTTACTTTTGGAATAACAAGATTATTACAAGTCAGGAACAACAGAATTCTAGATTGTAATTAGAAGAAGAAGAATCCAACCAGAACTTACCAAGCGCTTTGTAAACGTACTTTACCAAGCAGAAAAATTATGACAGACAAACGGCGATTGACAAGTTCACCGAATTTTTAACTTTTCTGCATTAATTCCGAAGACTAACCTGTGTAGTAACGCAGCTTAGTGTTCTGGATATTTGCGTTAACTTTTCACTTGGTATAGTCTATCGTTGGTGTTGCAAAGACAGATTCTAGTAGAGTATTCTCGATTGAACACACCAGGATGTCGAAAGAATGCAAGCGGCTTGACAACCATCTTACTGGATGTAACTTTAAGATGTTTCATAT
>LOND01020230.1:0-13325 GCA_014220965.1 Paragonimus kellicotti
CCACATCGTAACCAATATCTGTCCTTCTGATTCAGTGTAACAGTCTCAGTTGAGAGTTTTCGTTTGGGTTACGAAACTCAAACAACCGATTCAAAAACCCTGGACTTCTGCCTTGGGAACAAACCGGAGACGAAATTCGCAAAGTTGAAATTATTGCCCCGAACATAGTCGCACTTTCAACAAACAGCAATGAAGAACAATAGTGAAGGCGTTAAAAATATAGTTGTCATGGATGTGGTTTGGGGTTCCATCCTTCCAACTCGCTTGATCATCGACGTCATCGGTTCCGCTCAATAAAACTTTGCTACAATCCCTTGGAGCTTTCACCTTGCGGTAAGCATTCTTAAATCGACCAGAAGAACCACAAGGTCATCAGAAAAGGGAATTTTTTAAGATGGAAGTAATGCTGAAAACTACCTTATACATGGTTGATTGACATCATTGCCAGCTGATCGAATGAAACTAGCAAGAAACTGTCGCTACATCTAGATCGCGTTATGAGATAACGAGCTCATTCTTCTTTGGTGACAGCAATCTTACAACGCGACAGCTTTACCGGACCAAACTTAATGGCACGCCCCACTGGTTCAAGTGGCACACGATGGATACAGTCTTTGACATTACGGACTTTGATGCAATCGTTGGTCTTTTCTCAGTCTCACAGGCCGAGACAATTCAGCTTAGTGGTCTGTACGTGGCATCCCATTTCCAACCCTGGGGAAAAACTACTTCGCAATCATAGCACGCTATACCAGCAAGCGCTTTCAAGATGTGTCAAAGTGAGGTTCAACGGACACAAATACAGAAATCGTACAAGTTACAGAGAAAGGACGCTGCTTCTAAGTTCAGTATCGATGCTTGGCATGTGGCTCACCTGAATGGCTTCTGAGAAAATGTTCTACTTACCAAACATGGCTTTCATCTTCTGCCGACAGGGCACGTCTACGGCATAGACTGACTCAAACACGTTTAGAAATGAAGTGTCTGCTTTTGTTGAAATGGCTTCTGAATAGCACCATATTTTCATGGTCCAGTTGAGATCCGTTTGTAAAGTCGATACTTAATTCAATCTCATTCCGGCTACAATTTTGATTTCTTCAGTCGTTAGGCGGTCTCAGATCACATTGGTCCCCAAATCTTCTGACGCGAGTGGGACTTCTTCCGAATTACGGTCGGTATCCCTGCTGTTACTGCATGCCTTTGTTACACGCTGGTGATTACTTGTCGCGGATCGCGGATTGGCGTCCTTTGATGGAACGATAAGTTTGTCAACCAACATTCTGGAATTCACTACCACCAGTGATAATCACTTCTCTCCAACATCGTCTTAGTACTACTTGGTGTGTCTCAAGTTAACTCTTGATGAAATCATACAATCAGCAAGGGCGTTTGGCACATGAGTTCCTTGATACAACTGACCATTCTGTCCTGCGCGAACGTTGCTGCCCATCTGGATGGTGGAAAGCTGAATCTCTTCCGGGGACTTTCGGAAAACATGATCGATTACCATTACTTTTGTTTTTCTTGGCACTGGGAGAAGGTATTCGAGCCAATGTCATCATGGCTCAGGCCGTCTTCCCTTCTGCAACGTTTGATGCGATCGCTTACGTTGATGGTCTGATTCTGCTTCAAAGAAAGTGCAAGACCTGTTAAAGAAACCTGAAGGCACCGGAACCGCAACTGAGCCCGTTAAGGTGTCGAACAGCCAAAGAAAGCCGTACAATCTAGTAATCAGGATCAGCAGAAAGTGTAAGAACACAAGACAATGCAAGACTTCGATTTACTTCCACGTCAGCCACTCAGGACGCTTGGACCTAAAGCGCAACTCTGTCACTTGGGCATCCATTTTACACTGTAAGGTCAGGTCGCAATCGACCATAACAGGCGCATGGCCGATGCCTTCAAAAATACAGCTAAGGCTCTAATCAAACTCAAGAGAGGATTAACCATCTCATGTGAGCACACACTTTTTTAAGTGTATCTGCTTGTTGATCCTTGGAGAAGCCCATAACAAGATGCTTCGAATGTGGGTGAAATAAGTTCGAATCTCCAAACAGTAACAAACATGGGTGCCTTGGAATTTTTTGTGCTGTCATTGAGAACATTCCTGGTGACCTCCACTAGGTAGGAAACAAATGTTGCCTTCAGAAAGGCCAGTTTTTGTTTTTGTTCGACAATCCAGCCTTTGTACGAAAAGCAAAAGAATCGTCTTGAAAATCGATGATGACAAACGGGCTTTACTGTTAAGTAGTGACATGCTTGGATTAGTCGTTTTGAAACATGAAATGACTTAGTAATCGGATCCAGGTCAGCCAGTTTGTTGGACAAAAGGCGGCGTTTCTTATCATGTGTCTTTTTTGTGACACGTGGCTCATGGCCACTGTTCTCAGCACAAAAGACTGTGATTCTCAAGACGGGAAAAGCGTCGTGGGTCTCCAACGATGGGGAGGCTGCTCGGTAAGGGGTAAAAGTTTCAGTCACACAGTTTACTTCGTTACACTGACCACTGATGTTTGCCGCAAGCGACATGACTGGTGATGTATCAGATAGACAAGCCCATCTGGTGGACTTGAAAATTTGTATTAGAAGAGGAACATTGTAAACCCCTGTTGAGTTATTCAAGGAAGTATTTTATGTTGCTGGAAGGGATGCAAGCCATTTTAGAGGACATGAATATTATAAGTGAATCGATCAAGTGATTAATATGGATGGACAAGCGGGAAAAGTACGATGAACAGACTACGCAAGTACAGTTCGTCACAAAACTTTGCAGGGAGTAACTCCTAATCGAGGGAATTCGACGGATTATTTCGGTTGCAGGCTAGCAATACTTCTAGTTTGTCCGTAATGATGTCTTCCTAATGTTTTTGTGCACGTCGCGGTACCACTGGTCCTGCTGCGTTGCAACGGACTCGTTCAGTGCCCTTGAATGCTACGATAAGTACAAGCTCGGGGCTTCCGACGGGCAAAACAGATGAACTCAAACGGGTGACCTGTATGATGTCCCTGGTCAATGCAAATGTCATTGCCCATTTCTCGGCCATTCTACTTTCTGTCTAGGTTTAGTCACTGTTAGTGAGTTTTACTAGAAGGATTTTGATTATTCATATAGTTGAACATTCACCTACCAATTAATTTACTAGCGCGTACACATACCCAAGACTTTCCAGTCAGGAGCCCCTTTTGAAAAGAAAGCACTGGACTCGTTGTTTCGTCTTCAATACAGCGCACTATTGGCATATGCTTGCCACTGACGTAAGACTAGAACTGCATGGCCGGCCTTTTCTATCCGCACTTACATCGCTGTGGTCCATTGACGCGGATTCAAATTTCTTCTGCTTGAGCACCATGTTTGGGCCGTACTACTCTGCGTACTTCCCGTAACGTAGTGACTATACTTCTCTATTCACCTGTTTGGCAAGTAGTCATACTACTTGAGCAAACGAATCTTTTTTTCACCAAAAAATTCGTGATGTTGTAACATCCGCCATTCGGAAGCGAGTTACCAACGATATAAGTTACACGATGGTGCCAAATAGCAACTAGTAATAGTGTGATTACAATGGGCGTGTTTAAATTCAGCAGAGTCGCGGCGTAAAGCAACTAGTGCGGAGGTCAAACACAGAAATATACAGGGTCACTAGTCGGTAAGTGTATAGTCCGTCTAGCTAGGATTCGGTGCGATGAGTTTTGCGAGATCTCATTGTGTCTCGTGAGATTGATTCCAGTGCGGAGCAGTAAATAATTCCTATACATCCAAATATTAGCTCTGCAGGTTTAATTTCGTCCACAAATTGCGAAATTGCAAGTTGTGCTCGACTTGCCAAGCTGTCGTTGTTTCGTCCTGAAATTGCGTCGGTTCGGTCGTTATCTCGGTTTATATTTTTCGTATCCCTGGGAAAAAACAGTGCTAGAGCTAATTTTTTGATTTCATTAATGGACTCCACTATAATCTTATTCGTTCAGACACTACGACTGTCATATGTATAGCCGTCGCAGCTAGTTTCTTTCCGGATGTCCTTATGGCCTTTCGCCGTTATTGTCTACCGCGTATATTCAGAGCGTCTATAATCTTTTTTTTTAAAATCGCTTTCCCTATAAACGTTCTGATATTCATGTCTTCTCTTTACTGAATTACATATTAACTGTTCGGTCTAATGCGCGGTTGTAGCAGAGACTAACTAGTAATCGTCAAAACCAATCAACTAGACTTTTTGCAAAGAATCTTTCAAGAAGTGCTGCTTTTCGTTACACCCGAATGTGAACGGTTGTAGCAGCCAGCCATATAAGATGGCCTTTAATCTAACTGCGTATATAACGTCTAAAACAAGTTCTATAATATTTCAATGGTATCCTAGTGGTGTGTTACAGACCGTCATCTTACAAGTAGGCAAGAGGCTGTAAATCAAGCCATAAAGCCTTTAGTTCTCTAGGTCAGCCTACTAAATGCTACAGTTTAGCTAAGGCTTATAATAATACAAATGATACTAGAAACGGAAACCTCAGATCATGTTTGGAATTGCCTATTTTATTAATTTTGTCTTGTAGTAAAATGCACTATGTTTCAAACTAATAACTATCCTGACGTATACGAGAGCAACAGCACAAACCTTCTACAGCCAAACCAACGAATTGTCATCACTTAGCAAACGATGATATTGGAGCAAAAGGTGTGCACTGTCAAAGTTTATTAATACCGTGCAAAAACAAGTCTCTAGTCCGTGCATTACTCCGCTCACTTATATCCTATCTCTCATTCAGCGTGGTGGCGTGCTCGTGTGCCAACTTGGTCAGCGTCAATTACACAATTTGAGGCTACAGTCTAGAATTTACATACTTGATGAGTGCCACCACAACAACGCTGTTTAGCCGGGACTGAGTAAGGAAGTTATTAACTTGGTGTGACTATACTATCAAGCTGTGGTGAATTGACGACTGGCAAACGAGTTTCTTTTCAATCACCACATTGGTTTATTGACAGTAGCTGAAATTCTTTAGTTTCCAAATTTCGAGTCAAGTTGACTACATGGATGGGCTGTGACTTCATCTATTAGATTAGTCTACTCCGCGTACTCACTGTTCATTACATCCGGGTGTTTACCATGAGTCTTGTTCCCGGTTTCGGGCAGCTGATACATTTGATTCAATGTCTGACAACTCAGCCTTCTTATGTGGACCAACTGCCGGTTTGATGAACAGTCGGTTGCGGACAACTTTCTATGGTACTATCCAAATGCAGTCCGTTGCTGGCCAGCAACTGAATATCGTATTGTGAAACGCAAGGGTGTTATGGTGTTGTTCATCTTATTCCTGCAAGAAAAGGGTTTTAATCCACATAGGTTTCCGGATAATCCCATAGACTGAATGGTGTTGGAATCACTGTCGAGCACGAACTGCCAAGGGGAACTTCGTCCGTTAAAGGCTCCGATTACCCCTGTTTTTATTGCTGTGCTGGATACAAATATACGCACACCATGCCGACAAGGTTCTATTGTTTCATTCGTATATTGATGTATGTTCCAGATGGCTGACGTAATATACGAGATGGTCAATGGATGAGGATTTGGCACAGCAAAATTAAAGCAGCCATTGATAAACTAGGGAGTATAGATCATGCTAATCTCCTGGATTAGATGGCTGGTCGCCCATATGTCTTCTGGATGGTGACATATGGGGCTAATCGTATTGAGTATCGTTTGTCGTCTGATTGGTTATTGAGACTGAGTTCGGGATTACCCACTTTCGGAGATACCTATTTTAAAGACGATACGAACTGAGACAGCGACCGACCTGTATGTACAACGCAAGTAGTCCGGTAGTTGCATTTAAATTAAAAAGCTATATTGTCATCCCACAATTCCGTTGTTTAATAGCGAACGCCTGTTGTCTATTTTTTCCCCAGTTTAACAATGTTGATTTCGAACGCATTTCGTTCCAGCTTCACTTTTCATTATGATATCAAGCCAATTTTACACGCCGATTCAGCAGAAAAAGTCAATTCTATCTATCGCTTGAGCGACTGTACCAAAAATTAGCTGCTTTAAAATAACCGTGTTACTGTTTGTGGCTCCTGATTATGGTCTTAGATAATTTATTTGTTCTGTTATTTCTTATTGCTCTCTTCTGGATAGATATTTCATACTTCTGCCTTATGAGAACTACATTGTTATTCTAATGTCCGAATATACTGCCCATCCACCTTTCAATACGTGGCATCATTTCCCAACCTTAACTTATTTTTACTTTGTCACCAATTCACCACGAGCCTTTTCTGTTTATTGTTATACACAGGTCAAAGCAGCCCTCACGCGAGCTTTCAATAAATCTGCACATTTACTGCCCTATGCTACCGCAGCCATAACCAAAGGACGATCCAAGAGAGTCGCTACTGGTTTGTCCGTGAACGGTGGTGGAGAGTTGGGGGACGAGGATATTGATGCTGATGGCCTGTTCGAATCAGATGATGGACCCGTTAAAAAAGAGGAGGGAACCGTCGATCAAGATGAGGAAGAGGATATCCAGAGTGACGCGATGATCATTGTAAGTGGCTTCGGGCTTGATTGTCGTTTTTCCCTACTTCCGGCTTGATCACAAAGCGATGTGCAATGTTTATCTTGTTTGTTGACATTGATAGTTGTTAGTTTTGGTTACATCTTATCATGGAAGATCCGGGTACGTCGAAGAAATGTTCTTTTTTTAAAAAAAGCTCAGTCTCAAAGCAATACACTCAGAGCCGTGTTTTTTTGGGTTACTCTTTTTAAGTAATAAATTCAAAACTACCAACTACCTGAGTTTTTTTTTAAAAACTGTTTTATATGGTTGCTCTGTTATTTAACGTTCCATCCTCCCATATTGCATTATTCCAACCCGCACGTGTTCTAGACCCAACCTGACTGGTGAACACCTGTTCGCCCATTACAGTTTCGCTTTGTCTATGCAGGCGGGTTGTCAGAAATATTCTGAAAAGCGTGTTCTGTTTTGATTCAACGGACACAGTCTACCTTCCTAATGAATCTGCAATGATTACGACTGTGAAGGTCAGATTTTCTTATAAGAGGTTTTTATACCGTTTCCATATTACTTTGTAAATCAATTAACGCTGTGATCAAATTCGTCCTTGTTTGGCTTCAATATCCGAATGGGCAACCTCTGTCTCAAGGTCAGAAACCTACTGAACCACCAGTCTGCAGACATCACTTAAGGTGAGGTGTTAAGTTGATTGAATTAGCATATAATACGGAAGGCGTACCTACTTGAACCTCGTTTGGTCTATCTACTTTTCCTGTTTCGACATACTTAAATGAACGTAAGATCGAATTTCGTACACGTTGACCCCGTGGAAAAAGTGTTGATTTGATCTAACACCTGTATTGTCCTACACAGTCGGTTGTGCCTTTTATGCTACTCGGTCCCCGCGTAGAAATCTTTCCTTAAGTTATAATTTCGGTCATTCTTCGTAAGTCACTGATGCTTGCCGCAGAGTAAGTACTCATCTTTGAATACATAGCAACTGTTGCGAACCGATTAACACAACCGGTTTGTTAGTTTTCCAGTCTTTTGTGCTTTTCTTTCATTCTTTTCAAAAAAAAGATACTCCTCTACCAATATTGCTTAGGAGTACATTGATTATATGAATATCTAATCTAATGTGGTGTATGTTTACACGAAGGTTGCTTGTTCGAGATTTCGATTAGTTATTCTCGGCAATACATCTGTGGCGTCACGTGAATTCACTGTTGGATAATAAATGCTTTATTTCTGTGTGTAAGGGCAAACTTAGAAGAGTTGAGCTGTTCCTCAAATGATAGGAAATGAAACAGGGCTTGTATATGAAAACAAGGATAATTGCTGTCACTAATTCTGACAGCGACGGTATCCATAAGGCCTAAGTGTCATGTATATTAGGCAACTGAGTGTCGTGCTATTTTACGGCTGTGATGCTTGCCAGTCAGGGTAGAAAACGTTAATAAATGTCTACGTTCGATCATTTGCAGTGGGTGACACTAACGGGTGAGCGGATTTGTAGTTGTAGGAGGTAAACGGGTCTATTTGCTCTATATCTTAATACACGTAGATCTAGATGATCAAACAATGCAGTGAGGATGGACAGATGCTGACTTGGCATAGAAAACTCAAGTCAACTACCAAACGTTTAGCCACTATAGACTGGCTTTGATCCTTGGGCGTACAGAATCGGACATTAGAGGCATTGGGCTAAGGTGGCAGCGTGAGTATCACGAGTATTTAATTGGATTGTCCATAAATTTACCGCAATTAACGAAGATGTATAAAGAAAGCCACAAGAAAGTTTGTCGTCGTACTTACGCTTCAGTAGTTTGTTTGCAAGATGTCACTTGTTTGCTTCAAGATTCAGGCTTTCAGTATTTAGCTTCAATCACCTCTCTTTTTGCTTTCGTATTGGAACTTGTTCTTCGTTACTTTACTGTTAAGCGGCAGCGTGTACACTTGATTTGTTACCGTCTATGGTGATGATACTGGCTATATGATGGATCCAGAGAAAGGCTAGACTGGTGCCGTTAGGATGTTCGCTCGAAAGTGAGCATCAAAACGACATTGACACAATTAGATTGTATTACGGATTGACTTCCGGTTAATTCATCTCCTGGTTACTCCGTCATTTAGTAGTATTCGTCATTTTCTTGAAGTCCTTAGATATGGTGCGCAGAATTGTTGTTTAAAAAGAGTTTTTTACTTCTTCTTTTTGCGTAATTGGACATTTTTGAAGTGCTAACAGTCATCGTACTGTGTATACTATACATGTTAATTTGCCACCTAACATGATTAACGGCGTACTGGTCAGTGTTTTCGTCAAGTCAAAAGATTTGACCTATTCAGTGCGGTTCGCATGCCACATAACACTCCTGTTAGTGCACGACGCGGTTTGTGAATATATGTGCACGCACATGCTCGAGCACACTGAATTCTATTCCAATCCTTTTATAAATACAATCCATACACAGTTAATGTGTTGTGATCGCAAAATACCCTTAGCCCGCTTATTGCACAAACTCCCGTACAGGTTATGTTAAACATGGGACCACGAACACGTACACTCATTTGCACGGCTGACGTGCATTCACACACATTGGGTAGCAGTACGTTGTCATTCGCCCTGGTGGCACTTCCCCCATAGCGCGTACACACTATTCCAATAGTCACTTCTGGTCCGTCGTCTTCCTGGCGTTGGGGCTTGCCCTTTGTTCCCGAATGTCGCTTGTGAGTAGTATACTACTCACAACGAAACTGCCTGTTATACAACAAAGTTGATAGTTATCAATGAGTTGGGATTGACTCTGTGCACTACAAAGACCGGAAGCTCATTGTCCGTGTAAGAAGTTTGATATAATCGTTGACTCTATTTGTCCACGTGACTTTCTGGGCTTGAGTATTTGCGAGCTTCTGGATCGATGACGGACGAAGAAATAATCGCGCATGTGGAAGGCACATCAGACGAAGCCGATTTTAATTTGATTCGGTTTGTTAGATTTTTATCTCTTGAAGCAGTATCTCCGGTTGGTTATTTGGGTGCATACCAAGCTGTAGAAACACTGCAACAGTATGCGCAGCAACACGTTATGTAGTTCGATCCAAAATACTTATCGGTCACCTTAGGCGAAAACAGTGTTACTCATTTGAAACAACATAATCTCTAGTTTGACATCCTACCCCTTGTGAACGATGTGTGTTCAACATTCCTTTGAATAACACCTAACTGCCGTACTGAGACAGGAAACTACTGTGGCATGTAATCAAAGCCAAGTTCTACATTGTATGCATAGCATCGTGGGTTGTATCTATTTATTTATTTATTGTTATCCAACATAGCGATGCTCCATCTGGTGACTTCCGACTGATGTTTTGGTCACTCACATACTAGCGTTAATAATGCTTTACCAATCAGTATCGCTAGTGGGACCCCTTCACACACATGTTCCTGTCAATTCGCCACTTCATACAATTCGTACATTTTTAGAGGTCCGTTAGAGTGACATATTTACTGAACTTCACTGCATTCACAAAACATCCTGTTTTAGTCAAACTTACCTTTTTTGATCGTGAAAACTTATAGCTCACACTCAGGTAGTGGACGTTGACGTTCCCCGTACGGGTAACAGATTTCACTCAACTTCATGTTGGTTTTTCTACTTGACCTTCCACTAGAAAAAGAAAAGGACAGTGAAATCGGATGCAGTTCAGTCGGGCGCTAAAAAAGCCAAGGTCAAGCCGGATTCTACTGATGGCAAACCTCCGTCAAAGTCGTCCACCTCTGGTCGTGGGCGTGCGAAAGCTCGTCCCTAGTCGCCTACTGTTGCCCACTTTTCCTACCTGGCGTCCCCTGCTGCACAAACCTCGACAGCGCACTTGTTAGCGTTCACGTCCATTTCTCTCCGGCCGGACACTGGCGCATTTGTATATGTTCCCTAAAGATTTTGTTGTTGAGTAAAATTATTTATGCCCTATTCCGATTGCATAGTTTCAGCTATTATACACACAGATGTTTCATACAGTCTGCGTTAATATTTACAACAGTGGTCCTCACCATCCCGGTATTTTATTCGACGTAACTGTTTCCGACCATTACACTTCCTTGCATTTTAAGATAAGGCTCGTATTTTTTGACAGACAGCTTGTTTTCACATTCACCTTTTTACATATCTGTTGCTTAATTTTGGTGTCACCGTTTGTTCTTCCCTTGAACGAAGATGTGCATACTGCTCCTCAAAACAAACGATATATACACAGGACAGGTTCTACAAATACCTTGCCCACGTTCAGTACAACCATGAATCAGGTAAGACAGACTCCGACTATGACGTGCAAAAATGCATTCATCTTACTGGCTCGCTCGGAGAAGTAAGCTTCAAGGTCTTCAAATGAACTCGTGCGTTTGGTTTTCAGTTCACACTGGTTTTCGTCGTACTTGGAATCAGACGACGTTTACCTATAAGTGCACTCATGTCGTACCGGCGGTGTTCCACTAGAACAGACAACCTCGTGAAAGGCTAGTACAGCTGTTTCCATTTAGTCTCAATATACGTTTGGAACATTATGATGTTGTGACCGAGGCAGTTTATGTCAGTTTTACAAACATTTATTATACCCTTGTCGTTCGATTTCCAACTGAGTACTTTGCGCTAGCGAGCAGATGATCTGAGCAAGCAATAAAACGAGGTGAGCACGAACAACGGCATCGTCTAGGTCGAAGTGATTACTTCGAAATGGATGACAATGCCTAATGGAGTGGTACCACTGATAGTTGACGGCGATACAATCGATTTGTGATCACGACTTGGTTACGCGGGGTGGCATGCACGTGATGCATCGTCGTCATTTATGTTGAATTGCGCAAATATAGTCTATGAGACGCGCATAGTTGTAACAGTCCACCTCTACTGCCAGTGCGTCGCGCACGAGACGTACCACCTAGCCGTTCCCCCTCTAGATAAAGACAACTATGTTGTGCGTTCCATAGCATCAGCAAAGCACAAGGATACCAGTGCTTAGTTTGGCTAAAGAGACCATCGTAAAAAGGGCTCTTGATAATAAAGGAATTGTTGTGTGTTGAGTATATGCAGATATGACAAGTGAACATCGTTCTCGCCTGCCGACAGACGTTCAGTGAAGTGCTTAATCTGATCGTACATGAACGCCGTCCCTGGGATCCAGTCGATCAGGCTCTGATCTGCTTTAGAGGTCAGTGCAACCCCTCCCCTTTCAGTATAACCACAAGATTCCAATTTATCGTCACCGTAGACTCTGAAAATTAATAGCTGATCCATAGCATAACCCACGGGCGAACTCTAGTGAGGGGTAACACTGAGAGAATAAAGTCGCGTTCCGGAGACAGCACACACCCAATTCCAGACTCAAGAACTTGCTCGCCAGAGAAGGCTTGCTGACTAATTTGTTCAAAAGCGCGAACGTTTACCAGTTCTCTTGTCTCAAAAGAAGGAGAATTAGGAGCAGAGAGGGGAGAAAGTGAAAACGAGTGAACTGGCCTATCGGAGCAACCGTAACTCATGACAATTCTAGGTCGTTTAGGCAATGGAAGGGGGTTGACTTAAGGGACTCTAGCCAGAGCCAACAATTCAAGTCTGACTGACTTGACTGTGAAAAACATGTCTAGCCCTAGGGCACGGTGAATACGATAATACCGTCTGATTCTGAACACTGCTGCGCGCGCTGAACGTATTTGAAGCTATATAGGCTCCGACCTCTAACCAATATCAAATTGGAGTTCTCTGACGGGGTCTGTCACGACAAACTCACCAGTAAATTGACCCCAGCACAGACTCGATACTCGCACTCAAAATGATTTCAGACTGAGTCGAAATCATTTCATTAGCAGGAAGCTTTGATCGACCTTTCATCACTGTGGTTTGGTACCAGGCTTGTTGCGTGATAAGTTATGATCAGGATTATTTTCCGTTGTCCAGTTCTACTGTAATCAGTTTTCTTCTTTCACGCTATTGGTGACTAATCAAAGTCGCACAACGGAAGCCAGTACAAAATTTTCAGGAAATCAAGTTAATTCAGGTAAACGACATTTCTTCGTTCCTTGCGGTTCGTAATCTTTTTAATCTTTCTTAGCATCACTATTTTACTTTTGAATATCAATGATTTTCTACCACTTTTTGTTTAACGACAAAATCCAGTTAAAAAGCATTGTAACGCAATGCGAATCTGTGCACGCCCATTTACTCACGTAATCGCCTGACAATACTACACGGTAACCTAAGAGACCTTTTAGCTCCGGTACTTCGCACATCGTCACAGAAATGATCTCACATGTGGCGGCCTACAGACACTTTACGGAAACCACGCATCTCGGACGCGGGTAATTTAAATTTATGTGATGGTCATTTGATAAACTCCTGTGAGTTCTAACCGTCAAGTACCGTGACTCTCCCGTCATAAATTCACTGACACTTCTTAGTTTAGTTAAGCCTATCTTTCTTTTAATAAGGCTTATCAGTTACTAAAACTAACCACCACGGATGTCAGTAATGCGAACCAGTAGTCGCACGGTTAAGCGAACTTTCCATTGAAATGGCGATCATGCAAAATCAACTACAGCAGCCCATTTAGACAAAAATGGTGCAGAGCAACACTGTAAATAAGGGAGAAAACTTAAGCACAGCACAATTTGATAAATCATCGTAAACCATGTCGAACGCCACGTGCTCCAAAACGAATCTGCTTCCGCGCGGTTCATCCCCAGCGAAAGATAGAACTATGCGAATGTGGGAACCATCACATTTTCATCGATAGCAGTACACTGCTCATTGACATGGGTGCTGAAT
>LOND01020231.1:0-12005 GCA_014220965.1 Paragonimus kellicotti
AATCCAGACAGTAATGTATAAATAACTCGTTTAAAGAGGCATGACGGCAGGTAGTCATCCTGAGATCACAGCGTAGTAAGTGGAATTCGACAAAGGAAGGCGCAACAAAGTTTAATGGAAGACCAATTTACTAACGACTGCATGTCCTGTCATTATCGTGTAGGATGAAGCAGCCAATGCTAACGTGTCTGTCATGTAGCTCAGATAAGGTATCAAATCACCGCGTTTGCGGCGGAATGTCAGTTACACACCACACACTAAAAATTGAACGTGAGTTCGTGATCTCAACAAAACACAGGTCACAATCGATTACTTCGATCCTTCAACCACGAAAATGAACAATAGATTATGCACTTAGAAGAACGGGCCAATCACATCAGTGGACCACAATGTTCGTGCATACCACTAAAAAACAGTTCTAAAGGACCCAGTTTCAATAAACATTACATGGTAAAGCAATCGGCTGATGAAGTAAGTCGACTACTTTCACCACAATTTAGACTGTAAAAGTAAAATGATTTAATGACATACAGCGATAGAAGTTACCACTTGTTGACTAGTATATCTAGATAAACTACATGGTAATGTAACTTCCCCCATACTGTTAAGAACTAATTTCAATCAGTGGTACTCTAGTGAAGCTATGGTCTCGTTACATATCCCAAGAGTAATCTTGCCCTGCACTTAAGAATTTGTGTACAGTCACCGATGTACTGTTTCATTGTGGCGATACCGAACAGTCATAACTTGCAAAACTACCAGATTCACACTGCATCGACCAAAGTACAGCATAAACAACAGGTAAAAGTCACTGATTCATTCAAACGTCAAAAGGTTGAGTTGCTCACACGTATAATTCGCTTAACTGTTTGGAAAGTTGCGGCATCTCGATATTGATTATTAGGAAGTGATAATATCTCCATCCCCTCATCCTGTCCATCCCCTAGACTAAGACTCATTCTTGTGTAGCAATTAAACATCAGTCATTCACTGATGTAATGCTAACAGTGATTGACCCATCTAAGGTAACTACGAACACGTACGGGTTCATATGTTGCAATGAACTAATCATTATTGTCTACAGTGTACTTCGAACGTCGGACACAAAGTGAAGGTACATCCATGCACCCCAAATGTGTGAGCTGACCCATCAGCTGTCGTGTGTATGCGTGTATATTTTGAGTCATCCTGGTAATCAAAAACTGAGATACCAGGATGTTGTGCAGGTAAGTCTTTCACGTTGTAACATTGTAGATGTTGAGAAGACTTAGCGTTGAACCGGACGGTCTGGAGGAATACGATTCGGACGAACGTCCGCGAGTTCAACGAGCAGTTATTGCGCGGCCGAGAACGAAAGCGCCATGGTCGTTTGGCAACTAATCCGCTTCTCTTTTCAGAAACTTGGGTGTCTGCGGTCTTCTACCCATTCTTATCTTTCAGCTTTGTTGGTGTATTGTATGATGAATGGTTTGCCTGTTCTTTTCGTAGTCCAATCTGAATTTTTTACCCTTATCTTCTCTAAAATGCACTCCCATATTGAAATGCTTCTTGTATTACACTTTGCTTTTTTTTCTCAGTTCAGATCTTGTCACTGCAATCGCCTTCTGTTTATTTTCCGAGAGACAAATGTTTCCTTTTTGTGCTAGTCTATTAATCGGCTGACCAGCATTGGTCGGCTGGACACAAATGCCGCGTTCAAAAACCTACCGGTCTTATTCCTTCGGGTTTACACCGGATATGTGGTGTGTGAGTGGAACCACAAGTGGTGCAGCGCAAGCCACTTGGGGTGATGGTTTGAAGCGCAGGCGTCCTCTGGCTTCGGTCACTGTGACAGGCTAATCCGTTTCGGATGCCACCAACCAGGTTTTAGGTCGTATCCATGGGCAAGATGGCTCAGCTTGAAGATGGATTTGATCGCAGTCTGCGAAATGGCATAGTAAACGTAGGCGGAAAAGTATGAAGACAAAGCATGCAAAAAAACGATGGGAATTCACGAAGGTAATAAACTTTCATGCACGAAGGCGATTGACTGCGGTATAACATCACATACAGAAGCGACGTGGATGGTCGTGCAACCACTAACCTGATAGGTGGCACCTACTAACCTTGTTCAGCGGAGTACAGAATACTTTCGTGTCACATGAAAACGTTATCGCATGGTCACTGAGCCAGTAAACCAGCTCGTTCAGCTGCGGATGATGAAAACTGGGCCGTTATTCCTTGGCGTCCTCAACGGTCTTCCGCCGGAAATCGAAATGGCTCTGGAGCCTAAGTTATTGAAACCTGATGCAGATAAAGAGCCATACCATCTCTACCTTCAAACCTCCACAGATAGTGGTGAAAAGGTAGTTATCTAAAGTGACCACAGGTCTTAGTTCCTTAAGAACAGATTGAACAGATGTAGCGACTATAACAAATGATATTTTTGATAGTCGCATTCACCTGTACACTTTTGTTGATTTTGGTTTTTTACCTACTTTTGTTTTAGTCAAGCCATCCTTTTGTAATATCCGTCCCGGGGCTAAAATCACAACTCGCTCCGTGCCTCGCTAGCTTGACGTGCTTTCTCTGTACACTCTATTTTCCAGGGTCGATACTAATACACGAGGGTCAACGCGCTGAGTCTTTGTTTTCATTGTCGATTGGTTTTCGATAGTGAGTACAGACTGGGTATTATTCTGTTGGACTAGTTCCAACAATTGGTGAGCCCGAAATAAATTTGAACGCGTCGTTACACTTTGCCGTTTTCGGTGAGTTCGTTCCATATCACTATTTTGCCTTGCGTTTTCGAAACAGTTTTTTTCTGTTCGTGTATACGTTTGGTTATTAATTTTATATCACCGGTTTAATCGTTTATTACTGTGTAACTTTTAATTTTATACCCATGTCTGATAACGATTCTAAGCCTTTCGAGTACCCCACCGTGGCCGTATCGCTTGTAGTCCCGCCGTTCTTAGAAATGGACCCTATCTTATGGTTCATACATCTAGAGGCGGAGTTTTGCAATAATCGGGTATCTTCCGACCAGGCCAGATTCAGCCAGTTAGTGTCTCGTTTGCCAAAAGAGGTCACGACACAACTCAGAGACGTGTTAGTAAACCAACCTACAGAGAACCGCTACGAAACTCTCAAGGAAGCGGTAATTAAGCGAGTCACTCCATCGGAAAAGACTCGTTTGCAGCAACTTGTTTAGCGAGCTAAAGCTGGGCGACAAACGCCCTACGACCCTACTCCGGGAAATGCAACAACTGTTAGGTACGTCACACATGGACGAGTCTCTGCTTCGCGAACTGTGGATACAGAGACTCCCGGAGACAGCGCAGGCAATCGTATCTATCGCGAGATCACAACCTCTGGCGGAAGCAGCAGAAATAGCTGATCAGGTAGTAGAGCGTTTTCAGCCACTCCTCAACCAGGTTAGCGTCCCAGCACAGGGGCCACGTTCGTTCAGAAGTGTTCCGCCACATAATGAGGGCGGCCCTTCTACGTCAGATTCGAAAATAGAAGCATTGTGGGCCGAAGTCGCAGCGTTGCGTCGCGATTTTAGCAGAATCCCTTTAGGTCGTCCTGAACGCCGTCGATCTAGTAGATCCCCTAGGCGCACAACGTCGCAGCACAAAGACGGTTACTGTTGGTATCATCAACGTTTTGGCACTCGATCCACCAAGTGCGTTAAACCGTGCACTTACCAATCGACCAAGCAGGGAAACTTCCACGCCGGCCCGTAATGGCGACTAACGTCGTCGGCGTCGCTCATCTTCGTGAAGGATGTAGAAACGGGACACACGTTCCTGGTTGATACCGGGGCGCAGGTTAGCGTGTTTCCGTCCACAAAAGACGAGGTGCCGAATCCATGCAGCCCACAGCTCCGTGCTGCAAATGGAACTCCTATAACCGCATATGGGCAGCGTTCTTTAACTCTTAATCTAGGCCTCCGGCGGACATTCAGATGGGTGTTTACGATCGCGGCGGTACCTTTCGCCATAATCGGCATCGATTTTCTTCGGCATTTCGACCTGCTGGTCGATACGAGACGCCGTCTGTTAATCGATTCCAGCACCAAACTAAGCATACCTGGCACGCACGCAACAGTTGCGGCCATAACACCCATATATGCCCATCCCGCCGCCCCTAGGCAATTTGTGGATCTCTTCACTGAGTTCCCACAGCTCGTTCGCTCATCGAACGATATTCCAACAGTGACCTCTAGTGTCACTCATCACATCCGCACTAAGGGACCCCCGTCTCCGCACGGCCTCGCCGGTTGGCTCCCGACAAACTTAAACTCGCCAGGGCAGAGTTCGAGCACATGCTTGAACTCGGGATAATACGCCCTTCCGAGAGTCCATGGGCCTCACCGCTGCATATGGTCCCTAAAAGTCAGGTGATTGGCGCCCATGCGGTGATTACCGCAGGCTCAATAAAGCAACCGTCCCTGACAAGTACCCGATCCCGCACATGCAGGATTTAACTACTTGCTTACATGGAAAAAGCATATTTAGCAAGATAGATTTGGTACGCGCTTATCACCAGATCCCGGTAGCCAAAGAAGATATACCCAAAACCGCAGTTATCACCCCTTTTGGCCTTTTCGAGTTTCTTCGAATGCCATTTGGTTTGAGCAACGCAGCTCAAACTTTTCAACGCTTCATTCATGAAGTGACTCGCGGCTTGGACTTTGTTTACCCCTATCTAGATGATATTTTAGTTGCTAGCTCTTCAAAAAGAAACACCTTACGCATCTTCGCACCTTACTCGAACGTTTGACCCAACATGGCGTCACAGTTAATTCCACTAAGTGCGAACTAGGTAAGGCCACAATAGAGTTTCTGGGTCACAAGATCTCAGAAAGTGGAATCGCTGCACTCACGGATAAGGTGAAAGCCATCCGTGAATATCCCGAGCCAAATTCCTTCAAGCAACTTCGTCGTTTTAGTGGTCTGGTCAACTACTACCGACGTTTCATACCTCACTGTGCGCATATAATGCAGCCAATGACCGATCTCCTCCGTGGAGGTGAACGCAAATTCCAGTTCACCGAGGCTGCGCGCACTGCGTTCGTTGAGCTCAAGGATGCGGTCGCCGACTTAGCTCTCCTTGCTCATCCTGATCCGAACGCAACATTGTCAATCGTAACCGACGCTTCTGACACAGCTGTCGGTGCTGTATTACAACAATTCGTTAATAAGCAATGGCAACCTTTAGCTTTCTTCTCTAAACGTTTACAACCCGCGGAATCCCGCTATAGCACGTTCGGTAGAGAGTTATTGGCCATTTATTTAGGCATCCGCCACTTCCGGCATTCGGTAGAAGGCAGGGCTTTTACGGTTTACACCGATCACAAACCGTTAATCTACTCTTTAAACGCTTCATCCGACAGGCATTCCCCAAGGGAAGTTAGGCACCTGGACTATATCTCTCAGTTTACGACTGATATACGACATGTCTCAGGTACCGAAAACACTGTCGCTGACGCTCTTTCACGCGTCCATAACCTCAGCGCATCTGCTGACAATGGCATTGATTTAGCAGCCATGGCTGCTGCACAAGCCACTGATCCTGAGATCGAGCATCTTCGTCAAAAGAGCTCTCTCACAATCCAACCAGTACCTCTGACATCTTCGGAGGGAACGATCCTCTGCGACACTTCCCAGGGCACACCTCGCCCTGTAGTGCCTGCCTCTTTTCGCCGCACAGTGTTTAATACACTGCACAACCTGTCTCATCCTGGCATACGCGCTTCAGTTAAACTTGTCACTGAACGTTTCGTATGGCCTAAGGTAAACCACGATGTCCGCAATTGGAGCCGTTCTTGTCTCCAATGCCAGCGTTCCAAAGTCCACCGTCATACAAAGAGCCCCCGGGCACTTTTCCTTTGCCAGACGCACGTTTTCATCATGTGCACGTCGATCTGGTGGGCCCCTTACCACCCTCGAATGGCTCTATTTATCTGTTGACGTGTGTTGACCGTTTCACAAGATGGCCTGAAGCCATACCGCTACCTAACTGCTCTTCAGAAACGGTAGCCAGCGCATTCATGGAACGTTGGGTGGCGCAATTTGGTTGTCCAGCAGTGGTGACCACAGACCGTGGATCGCACTAGAAGGAGAGAACAAATTCGCGCCCTTGCGTAAATTACGCTGGATACAAGCACTTCGTTTACGACCACCATACGGCAACAACATCGGATGGCATATGGAACGTCTTCTCGGCTATTAAAAAGACCGCTCTAAGTGCCCATTGCTTATCCTATCATGGAAAGGAGGGCCCTTCAAACTAGTACTGTTGACTGCGGCAAATTACGGTCAAAGAGGACTCAACGCGCTAACGCGGCAGCCCAAACTTAGTTTTTGTTTGCACGCTTAGTTAGTTTCAGGTGAACCTCGTCTCACCGCATCTTCAACACCGTACGGGTTACGGTTCAGCAAACACAGCTCGCTTGGGACGCACCATTGCCGAAAGGCTACGCCCGAGTGGTTAGCCTGGAGAAACTACATCATCAAGATGTTGCATGTGCACGCCAACTGTCCCTCGTGTTACGACCCGTTTTCTCGTTAGACGGATGACCTTCTGTCGACCAATTGCAGCCCCCATACCCACCCGGTCCCTTATCGTGTCGCTCTGCAGAGAGACACGAAAAGCTTTCATCTGTAGCTGCATCGGCACAAACGGCCAGTAAGTTTCTGTCGTCCGAAACCAGCATCTCATGGAGGAGCTATCGGCCACTCCCGAACAAGTAACGTTCCTCACCCTGAACCTCATCGGATGTCACAAAAACGTTCTGTCCCGGAACCCCTGCAAAATCCTGCAGCCAATTTTCTTGCTCCCGTCTACCTCTAGACATGATCGGTCTGGTAGGAGTTCCGCAAGCCCGCATATGTCTTTGCGGAGCTATCGTAACGTTCGTTTCTTCATTGAATGACGTTGTATCTTGTTTAACAAAACCTGGCGCACAGTCGTACTCACCGTTTTATTCCTCCTGCTCTTCTGAGTTATGGTATGTATGGACATAGCGATACAAAACAAAAAAAACGACGAAATTTTTATTTGGACTCCTATGAATTTACGCAACCAGGTCCGCAACCCAAACGGCGTTGTTCTGGATCAGGTTTATTCGTATGCTCACCCTCTTCTTTCTTGAGCCTATCTACTTTAGACAGCAACACAGGAAGAGCAAACCGAACGCAGCCACGCTGAGAATCGCAGGGTCCGCAGAACCCTCGGCCGTGAAATTATTTAGTCACTCGGATACGTTGACCCGGTGAGTTATCCTTTTCCGCCCGTTGCGCGGGTACTTCACGGTGTTGTCTCGTTCCAGACTTATTCGAACATGGTGTAAGAGACCACTCCCAACTACTCATGTGTACAGCTGGGACAACCTCTCCTTTTCTCTCAAGAGTTTTTAGGGTTGGGCAGCCCGCTGCGATAGAGAAGAAACGCACCGAAGACTAAATAATCTAAATAAAAGAATCCTTCCAGCGCAACGGCCAATTTTCGATCGACCCTTCCCCGAACTTTGACATTCCCCATCCCATGTCATTATTCATCGTGTGTATACCCTGCAACTGTGATAACCAGCAAGACATGTGTATATTTTCCTCTCTCCTCTCTCTCTGGAATAACGAAGGCATGTGTAATATTTACTAGCCTTCTGGGGAGAGAGCTATGTAGCGACTATAACAAATGATATTTTTGATAGTCGCATTCACCTGCACACTTTTGGTGATTTCGGTTTTTTACCTACTTTTGTTTCAGTCAAACCATCCCTTTTGTAATATCCGTCCCGGGGCTAAAATCCACACTTCTCATGCCTCGTAGCTTGCGGCTTCTATGTTACACTACTAATCCAGGTCGGATTTACTAAACACAAGGCAAACGCGTGGATCGTCTTATTTGTTTTCCATTGTCGATTGGTTTTGGTAGTGCAGTACAGGACTGGGTATTTATTATTTCTGTTGCGACTAGTTCAACAAGTGTCTCGTGATTTAGTGGTTATATCACAGGTAAGTTCCGTTCTATAGCACACGGTTCCACAAAATTTACGGTTTGCCATCACCCCCGATGTAGCAGGCCCCCGATATAGTATATCCAAATTAATCACCGAGTCGTCAATTCCGAAGGCTTTATGAACACACAGAAACCCACCCCACCCCCTCAAAAAGAAGAGGCAAGCTGCACGATTTGTTCACACCCACACCATACATGGTTGGCGGCATCCGAAACGGATTAGCCTGTCACAGTGACCGAAGCCAGAGGACGCCTGCGCTTCAAACCATCACCCAAGTGGCTTGCGCTGCACCACTTGTGGTTCCACTCACACACCACGTATCCGGTGTAAACCCGAAGGAATAAGACCAGTAGGTGTGTGAGTGAGGCCTTTGTGTCCAGCCGGCCAATGCTGGTTAGCCAATTGAATGGCTAGCAGGAAAAGGAAACCCTTATCTCTCGGAAAATAAACAGAGAGAGACTACAATGACAAGATCTAAACTGAGAAGAAAGATATGTAAAATGAAATGAATGAAAATGTAATACAAGAAGCATTTCAGTATACGAGTGAATGTTAGTGCATGTTAGTGCATTCTAGAGCGGATGAAGATAAGAAACAAGATTCAGATTGGACTACGAAAAGAACGTCAGCAATACTATGGACTGACGAGATGACACTACCCAGGTGGGTAAAGCGATCAATAGTCTCTAGCGACCTGTCAGCAATAAGGAAGACAGGGCCACTGCCAATTCAGTCTTGTGACAACACTACAATTTGAAGGTGTAACATACCATATAGACCAGTCATATCATTTAACCGATTCAACGTGGTCTTCATGCTCTCTGAAGAAGAACCAAGTAAAGCAATCGTCTGCGTACCCTATATCAGTCATCTTACTGCCTGGCAGAAGCTTTATTCCAGGATACCTGAGGCTTCCGAGTGCTCCTCTCACAATATCGTTCATCGCAAAATTGGAAAGAATGGTGTAGACCGGATATTCCTGATGGAATGCCACTTGACGAGAAGAATGCTTAAGACAGCCGCCCATAAACGCACACTCTACACTCAGGCGGCCGTGCGACGATTTCAGCAAATTGTTATACTTCACTAGGACTCCTATGCGATGGAGACTGCCCCAACGCGGGTGTAGAGCAACAGAGTTAGATGCGTCCATGAAGCTCAAAATCACCACAATCGCTGGCTGAATACTGGTGTGTCAACGCTCTAGTATGTATGCATCGACCAAGAATATGGTCGTTTGGCTACTAATCCGCTTCTCCTTTCAGAAACCTGGGTGTCTGCGGTCTTCTACCCATTGTTATCTTCAGCTTTGTTGGTGTATTGTATGATGAATGGTTTGCCTGTTCTTTTCGTAGTCCAATCTGAATCTTGTTTCTTATCTTCATCCGCTCTAGAATGCACTAACATGCACTCACACTCGTATACTGAAATGCTTCTTGTATTACATTTTACATATCTTTCTTCTCAGTTTAGATCTTGTCATTGTAGTCTCTCTCTGTTATTTTCCGAGAGATAAGGGTTTCCTTTTCCTGCTAGCCATTCAATTGGCTAACCAGCATTGGCCGGCTGGACACAAAGGCCTCACTCACACACCTACTGGTCTTATTCCTTCGGGTTTACACCGGATACGTGGTGTGTGAGTGGAACCACAAGTGGTGCAGCGCAAGCCACTTGGGGTGATGGTTTGAAGCGCAGGCGTCCTCTGGCTTCGGTCACTGTGACAGGCTAATCCGTTTCGGATGCCGCCAACCGTGATCGATGGATCAGAGACCTGCGCCATTCGTGCGGAAGGTGCACAGAGTCTCGTGGTATGTGATAACTGTTGTCTCCATCAATTAGCCTGTATCAAACAGGCCGAATTTGTGAGCAATGCGGCAGTTCGTCGACGCATGTTTAGGCGATGTGTAAGTTCGCGACCGATAACCGAGTTAATAAAATCTCCAATGGTTAGACCATGTACTCTGTGTGCCAGCGGAGCGCCTGTCGCACAGCGTACTGCTCAGTGTGACTGTTGATAGTTGAAAGAAACCGCAACGCGGCCAAGCGATAACGTGGTCACGGACCACGGAAGCCTTGAGCGACACGATGAGCAAGGTCGGTAAGTGCCATCTACCTGGTTAAGGAGTTCGCGACCATCCACGTCGCTGGTTTGAGACACTCTGATATGGCGTTGTGTCGTAGTCAGTGGCGAGCGCGTTTCCGCAAACTTGTTGCCTCCTCTGTCTCGTGGAACTTAGTTGTTTTGTGTTCATTTTCTTTCATCTTTTTTCTCCGCCATATATTTCTACTTGTTTATTATCATTCAACTTCGTAGATCATTATCAGGACCAACGACAGCCCGTCACTGTATCCACAAGTGCGGTCCGAAGCCGATGATGGTGATAAAAACAATCCCGGAGGTCACGAAAAAAGTTGCATACGTTGAGGCCTTAAATACTGAGCTCAAATTTGTCTCCGCTGATTGAATAAAATTCGACCGTTTGCTTACCCTAAAGATATCGTAAAATACGAACTAACCTATTCATATTCACTTAGTTGCCCCCAAGCTTATATAAAAACCTGAAATTATTCACCAGTGGTGGTGAAACGATCCAACTACGGACCTTATGAAGTTCGCCCGTGCGGAGGAACGTGCTGTGTGCTGTTTTTCTTATGACACATAGTTCCATATTTCGAGCCTTGAAATGCCCGGCGATGTGTAAAGGACGTTAACAGCAACAGAACAAGACCACATCAGCCCTGACCATTTCCGCTGTGTAACTGTTAGACGGACTGCCGGTTAATCAGGTTGGCACCATACCTCTTGTGATGGATGCAAAAATCACTGATCCACCGGCTTCAGTGAGTAAAATTCACAATGCAAATGAAACTGACACAATATCGTACGCGTCCGCTGATATCCGAGCTAATTCAAAGATTGCCGCCACGGTTAATCCGGAAATATCCAGTCACATCGTCACTGATAACCCACCTACACCAAGCACTGAGATACGATAAAATTCTAAGGTGCACTGTTCGGCCGCTCCCATGAAGTCCATTCCTAGTGTTCCGGAGGACTCCGCAAAGGAGAGCGGTCAGCAAAATACTCCAAACATATTACTACTGATGTTCATATAGAACTGAGTTCCGCTGCTCGGGAGGGAGGGATCCTACAGCTGCTGATGGTCTTCCGGAATGAACCGTCAGTTGTTTGAAGCATCGCGGCAAGCATAATCGCGAGCGCCGGAGGGATGTTCGTGCTAAAATGTGTATTGGGAAATTTAACCGAGTTTCACTACGAGATTAGACAGTAAACTGGATTCTGAGTAGATGGATAAACCCCGGTATACGCAGGTGATATTTTCAACAGCTAGTGCTGGGAGGAACGCCAGAAGCATAAGGTCGTTAGCAAGAAATTTGGGCTCGCCGATTGACCTCGCAATGGTGTAATTAGGGGTGTCCCTCATTCATCTAATGACGATCTGGAACAAGACAGAAACAAGCGGAGCTAGTCTTATCAACACAGAGGAGGAACAACTATAGTAGGTTTAACATCCAAAAGGGAGTACTGAACCACGATTCCCTTGCAGCAACAATCCGGGGCTTTACAGAAGAGCAAAGTTCACGGGGCTTAGCTAATGCGTTGATTCGATTAGGCGCATTAGTGTCTGCACTTAACGGAGTCATTGGTGAGCGAATGGGCATTACACCTAGACTGTGAGTGACGTAGTTCATTCACAATTAAACCACGGAGACTGTCGCGGGGGTTGCTGCGCAGGAGCGGAATACAGTAAACTTTTTATGTAACCAAATCTTCAATAGGCACCACAAAGCGACTGGTACCTGTGCGATGGTTTGTTTTTAATAGCCCCTGCTTTCTAGAACGCTCGGGGTAAGGTAAAATTCCGTCGAGGATAAGGCGACGCCTGTGACGAGACCGTTAATGTACGCAGTGTCATCTATTGTGAGGTGGTAGTAATTATAATAATTTTCGGGCGAGTTTCGCGTGGTTTGGGTT
>LOND01020238.1:0-10254 GCA_014220965.1 Paragonimus kellicotti
GCCGGACATTATATACTGAGACCACCAACAGTTGGGTGAAACCACGTGGTGGTCAAGCGACAACGTGGTCACGAAATATGAGAACCCTGACTGCTCCACTGAGTAAAGTGGGTAGGTGTCGCCTGCCTGGATGGGGTCCTCGTGATCACTCAAACCGCTGGTTAGAGACGCTATCCGAGATGGCGGTGTGTCGCAGTCAATGGCGTACCTGCATCCATACAATTTCTAGTTTTTCCGCTTGGACTACTTCCAATAAAATGAAACGTGTCCCGGAGACTATGTTTTGCTAGCTCCAACCTGATGGGTTCGAGCAGACCGGCAAGCCATTTAGCCAGAGCATGATAAGGCGAGTTGCACATATCTAAAATGGGTCTCAAAGGCAAACCTGCTTTGTGCACTTTGGGCAGACCGTATAACCTAAGGATTATTGTTCTAATGGGACGATTGCGTTCGAATGTGGCCGTATCAATTACCTCCTTCTGGTTTATTCTGCGCAACGTCTCAGACACCACCTTTCTGCAGCTAATGTCTTATCTTTCCCTCGTATCCGTCTTCATGAATTTGGAATAATCAGCCAGTATATCATTCATTTTGACAACGCAATCACTCTTGTTCATTAATACAACTCCTGTTCCTTTATCTGATCTGGGTAGCATTCTACGCCTGTTTGTATGTAAACATTCCGATGCATATGAATGTTGCTCGATTAAAAGATGTTTTACTTGCGGTGTATGTTTACGATACTGATAGCACGAGTTAACCAACATGGTTTTCAGTTTTTCTTTGTTTAAAGTTGATGATGGAGTTATGGCAGCTAACTGATCATACAAATTTTCAAACTGAACTTCCAAATCAAGCTGGCTATTTTTACGACGTGGACAACAAGAATGAGGTCTTAGTGACAGTGCCTCAAGCAAAATTCTGTTCAACTTCATGGAGAAGTTGTGAACATATCGGAGTATTCGGAAATTTGTCGAACGGTTTCATCAAATTCAACTGGTTGAACAGTTCGGTCATTTTGATGTCCGTTCGCCTGGTCACAATACTATTGTTATATAACAGACAGCTTCGTTTATGAACAGTACAGTGCGCACATCTGGTAACTAAAGGGCAAGTATCAACGCAAGAAAGTCGATGGACCAGTACCGACTATCGGAATAATGTGTACGCACTATGGGGGACGTGCCACTAGGGCGAACGACAATGTACTGCTATGCAATGTGTTCGAATACACGTCAGCCGTGCCAGTGAATGTACGCGTTCGTGGTCATATGTTTTAGCGTTAGCCATTCAATTGGCTAACCAGCATTGGCCGGCTGGACACAAAGGCCTCACTCACACACCTACTGGTCTTATTCCTTCGGGTTTACACCGGATACGTGGTGTGAGTGGAACCACAAGTGGTGCAGCGCAAGCCACTTGGGGTGATGGTTTGAAGCGCAGGCGTCCTCTGGCTTCGGTCACTGTGACAGGCTAATCCGTTTCGGATGCCGCCAATCATGTTTTAGCGTAACTTGCAACTTCGCAGGTCAAGCGTTTCTTGCGGTCACAACACCATTAGCCTACACTTCGGATTCTGCACGACAAATCATCCAATACTCCTTCACATTGAGTTCAGTTCCGCTGCATCAATGGAACATTTTCCACTGTGGTATCCCTCTCGTTGTCAGCATGACGTAATAACTCAAAACACTGAGAAGTTCCTGATCAAGGGATAGAAGGATGGAAGTTACAGGACAGCATCATTTCTTTCTGGCACATTGGCTGTGACGGAACGCGTGTGTGTGATGAGTTACTTGTGTCTGCCAGTATCGGTCAAAACGTTCTGCGCACAACCATGATGACTGTTG
This sequence comes from Paragonimus kellicotti, assembly GCA_014220965.1. Classification (NCBI taxonomy): domain Eukaryota; kingdom Metazoa; phylum Platyhelminthes; class Trematoda; order Plagiorchiida; family Troglotrematidae; genus Paragonimus; species Paragonimus kellicotti. The sequence goes on from LOND01020238.1 coordinate 1,851, forward strand.
GATGTGAAAACGTATAGACTGCGCGCGTATCATATCAGTAGTTGCTCACAGATAACGTCACATATTCTGACAAGTTTGTGGAGGCCACACATGTGTTCCCACTGTCTTCATTCTACAAAATCGTTCGAGATAACCGACTGGAGTTAAGTTACAGCTTCCGGATAAAGACGCACTAATGATAATGGCGAACACGTACAACCAAACGCCTCATCTGAACTCGATAGCCACTCTTAAGAGAAAATGTCAGGAATGCTGACTGCTCACCACCAGCTCGTTTTTCATAGTCTATTGGTTTATGTTAACAAAGTGGGAAATCTTCCTTTTAAATACCGATGAATGCCATTTTGGTCAATGTTTCGAAATTGAAAGCAACTGTGGGAGTATTTGCTACGGTATTCTTTAATCAAGCGTAAAACTTAAAATGTGACTGATGTTCTGTTTTTATTTAACAATTCTCATTCCGCTAATAGTTTTCAATTGTGGTACGACCGGTAAACAGTTGGGCAAATGTGGTAGTTTTGAAAAGAAGAATTCGACATACTTGACTGAGTGGATATGCACTTTGACAAGATATGCACGGTTTCAAGCCTGAATCCTATTTCTAAACCCTTCTTATATGTTAAGAGTGAGACAGCATTAATCGTTGGGTTAAAATCTGAGACTAATTTTTGAAAGGAGGTTCGAACTGTGAACAGTCTTGGTTCAAGAACGCTACCTCGAAAGAACACATCGGGGAGCATATTTCACTCACAGTTACCAGTTTTGAGTGGACGAACCGAATTCAGAAACGTCCTATTGAAAATAGTTTAATTAGTAACACCCTATATGAGGATAAGAAAATCCTTTTCCCGTCATCATACTCTCCCCACACCTTCCAGTGTCATGACAACAAGATGTGGCGGATAACTTTTATTGTGAGTGTTGCGATGTCGGCAATTTTGCTACCATAAATAAGTTGAAAGTGATCACTTGTTTTGAAGAGACAGTTAGGGACCAATTAAAATTCACAACAATACCATGGCTACTCGTTAGCATACGGTGTGGAAATAGCATAATCCCGGCAGCGCGCATCGTGACAGTCACATCGTTCTTGCTTTTACGCAACTGATCTCCAATTACATTCCAAGCATTACACAACACCTACTTTCGGCCACTGTTATGTCCACTGTTAACTTATCATTCAGTTTACATATTTGTTTGTATATTTGCATATTTGCATGTGACGTAATATCGAAAACGACCTAGTTTACTGCTTCCATTTTCTTCCAGTGTTTCTGCACAATTTGGACACTCCAAGAACCGTATTTTAGTACATCTGTTTATCAAGTATATCCACTGGTTTAGGCCATCTACTAAAGTAAACGTAACAATCCGGTCTCCCAAAAACTTCGTTAACCGCGACGAATATCCCAAACATTACCATAGCTACCACATCACTGTGACATTACGCTTGCATTGAGAGAAAATACATGGCTGGACAATGTTTTGTATCTGAAACCAAATTGGAAAAACATAGCGGAGGTTCTGGTCTTGTTGTGAGGGGACGAGATTGCATGTTTCAAACCAGACGTTCAACAGCAGGCAACAGAGCGACGAAACCAATGGATGGAGACAGTACGCTCAGGAAATAAGCAAACATTGTGAAGCAGCAGTTGAATGAACAGGTTATATTTTTCAACTTGATTTATAAAGGCCGTTTTTCTCGTCCCAGTTCAGTTTTTCGCTCCAATCGATAGCTCCGATGTTTACCTCAGATGAGTTTATCTGCGTTGCATTCAGTCTACGAACATAACAGTCAAAAACAACAGAGAGGAAGGAAGTGTATTTGGGGAATTCAGCAAACGATCAGACGCGCAACCAAGCACTCAGGTATTCGGACAAAAAAACGCCCAAGTAAAAATATACACGCGCGCACACACACACAAACACAGATGAAACGGCATAATGGTCACAAATGACTCGATTATTTTTAAAAAAATCATATGTTTTTGCTCATTCGTGAGTAGAAAATTTGACATAAACAAAAGCTTGCTATCCTGAACAAAGTGCACAGTCGTGTGCTTTTGAACTTCCTCAAACTAGAAAGCTGTCTGTCGTACCCAGATTCCCTACACCGGGACGTCTACCCGACGAGAGGGTTTGCCTATGATGCAAGAGGTTGCGAAGGATTACAACAGCTTCTTCTGTAAATACACTGTTTTTGTGCTGTACGGTCAGGTATTAACTAGGCTTGTTCATGCAGACGTGAGTAAACGTTTCGATCGGATGAATACAATGTCATAATCACAAATTTTGTACGGATAAACACAAGCCAGTTGTGAATGCAATTTAGTGAGAGCAAACAGATATATGTATAGGTGGGGATCAAGTTGCTTCAATGTTTCACGGGGTGCCTGTAGGCTATAATCACCTTTGTTCTACCCACCTTATTACTCGGTCAATTACTGAAAACTCTGTCTGAATAATTCAGAGCCTGTTGACGCTCAAACCATTTTGTATACAAAATTAACTTACGAGTTATTGAACTGTTTTCAGCACGCCGTTGAAAAGTAATCGAAAATTATTGACTAGCCATATTCACTTGGATCGTCTGTTTCGATCGGGTTAGCGGCTTCTTACTAATTGAATAGAAATTGTATGTCACCCACATTGTCTGTTTATAAATTTCGAAGTCCCTGTGACTGAAGTTTCAAGCTAGCAAATGCATATTTGAGTTGCCATTCTGTATGCAAAATCCTTTATTCGTCAGCTACTGAGATCTCACAGTGTTAGTTGTCCATCATGGTTTGGTCAATATTTCAGTGCCAATATTGGTGATAGTAAGAAGATAAACCTAGAAATTTGCACGAGGACTAGGGGTGGTAGCGACTTTTTCAATCTGCCCTCCAAAACCGATTCTCTCTCCCGTGTGTATATCCACGAGTTTGTTTCTCATCACACCTTTGCACGTAATGACAACATGAAGGTACAAAAAAGGTGGAATCGAATCATCCACGTCATAGCAAAATGTGCGGACACGCGAGGAAAGCTGGATTTATATTCTAGTGATCATAAAGCATGCGTAACCTGTCTTGTAAAATGTAAACATTCTTTTGAAACAGTTTTTCAAGGCATAATTCGTTTAAACATAGACTAGTTTTACAGTGTTGCGGAAAAGACCACAGAGAACCTCCAAGTGTGGAAATAATGAACTGCTTGTCAATCTGCATTGAACTGGTACTCCGTGTCTCTGTATAGCTGGTATTTCTTAGTTAGTTCGAGGGAGATCTTTAATCCTCCGGAGTAAACCCGGACTTAATGAAACAGCTGATCAACACGATTTGTTCCTTATCCAACTGACTTCCGACGGACGAGTGAATTAACTGCTGTCCTGATTCACTCAGACATTCATTTCTGTCAGGTGTTCTTCACTGGTTCATTAAATACACCAAGTTCTAACTCGTGCGTGTGTGTGTGAAAGTGTGATTCATCATTTGGAATATGTTGAGTCCACTGACGTGATACTTGTTAGCACGCGGTAACAGACTACACATAGTCCAACTTCATCTAATCTCAGCAAGAATGTTGTGATCGACCCAGGTGAATTTAACCCGTATGTTGACCGCAGATGCGGTCAATATCCACTCAGATTTCTAAAACATCGATCGCCTCTAGTTAATGTGATTCTTTTTCATCTACTTCCTTTCACTGGTTGAACTTATCAGCAACGCCATGTCTTGAATGCAGCTTGATGGAGTGCAAATTCTCTAAATACTATTCATCTTGTTATCATAATCCCGAACATCCTAACAATCTGTTAAAACACGATACTGTTCCGTATGCTAAACACAGTTAAACTCCATCAAACTATACCAAAGTGGAGTAGCTTGATTGATTGTTCATAGTTGTGTACATTTCAACGGGTGCTGAACAGTAAATGTTTGGCTGATACGGAAAATGAGGGTACTGCTTACAGCCAACGATAAGTAAACACCCACACCTCATAAAACGCACCGTTTAGAAGCGACTCAGGCAAGGTGTTAAACAACAGCAAATTTGCTGCTAGAAGCACAAGTTGACAGTGCGTACCAACAGTTTAAATTGTACATCTTCCGTCATACTGTGTTTCTCTCAATGCGATCGTGGTTACGCTGTCCATGTTGAACTGATAAGTCATGAACGCTCTCACAGTGAACAACTTGTAAATGACAGTAGGCATATTACCTTAGTGGCTGACCCATCTGGCATCATTGCAGTTGGCTTGGTGTAAACAACAAAATTTTGGAGTGAAACCCCTAAAGTGGTCTGGTGCCCGACTGTACCATCCGATGCGGGCTAATGCAACTAACGTTTTGTTAAGATGCTCCGTTAACCACTGAATAAAATTATCGAATTAGATTCTGATGACTGAATCACTCAAAATTCTTTCTCCTCTAGTCAATTTTCTGCTGTTTACCGAGGTAGGTAAACGATAACGACAGCGCTACTTATCTAAATTGAACATAATCCATAGTCGATCGCAGATGTCGCATTCCAATCGGATTTTCAGCCGTATTCTTGTGGAGAGAAGTACTGTATTTGAGGTTCGCTGTTGCTAGAGCTCGTCACTGCCGAGATTAGAACTGCAAGCACTCGTTTATGCGGCAACCGTGTTGACCACAACGCCAATATCCGCGCATTAGGTAGGCAGACTGACCATATGCAAGTCTGCGATCAACTTTGAGTAATATTCACTTTAAATGAGAACAAACTCTCACACCACACACATGCAATCGAAATATCTTTTAGCAGGTAATTCATTTCCTCGACTTCAACTTGGAAGAAAGCCCTAATCATAGTTAACAGGTCACCTACTGTGTTTCCGCACGAGACGAATGGACAATCTGAGGGTTACTCACAACCGAATGTGGCTGAGCATTTGACTATGATAACGGCTACTCCGAACGAATTATCCCTAGAAACATGATCAGAACGTCACCTAAACCTGAAGTGAAGGACGTAAGAAAGAAGCCTGTGTTTATTCGAGTGCCGTTCAAAGGTGACAATGCCGCAGAATGGCTGACAAATAGGCTCAACCAGAAGTTGTCGGGACCAATGCACAGCTGAACTCCATAATCACTTCATCACATTCGCACTTCTCCGGTTTTATAACAATGAAAGAATGACAGTTCAGACTTCGTCTGTGTGAACCTACTCATTCCCTTGTTCCAGTGGAGCAGGTTACATGGGTCGAACGTCGAGACAGTTTTCGAAATGAATCCAAGAACATCATCCACGGTGGTGGCACGGGGTGACACGATCGATCAGCAGTGCTGTTCTCGCTCAATTGGTTGGGAACGAATACCAGATGAACGTCGATCAAGCCTTCCAAATGGTCTATCGTGGACCAGGCTATCCGAATGAGAGCATTCGTTATTGTCGAGGCTATTGGAATCAGGCTGCTTGATCCGGCATTATGTAATCAAAAGAGGTTTGTTCAGTCGCTGCGTTTACTATGGCTACATATCCACCAGATCGATGGCCAACCTGAACGGTCAAACCAATGGATGAGCGTGACGTAATGAGCCAATCACGACATCGCCAACTGATTGACTAGTGGCCTAGTTTCTTTGTCATAAGTCCAATCGATATCCCGATCTAACTCTATTAACCCATATAATTGTACCGGCCTGTAGATGAATGATCGAAAACATGTCTTAAGTCTCATCATCGCAATAAATATAGTTGAAACACTGTGACAATCCAATTTTGCCTAATGTGAAGTCAGTGGCGCAGTGGTCAACATGGTTGCCGCACAAAAGCGTGACTGAAGTTCAAATCTCGGTTGAAACAGCTATATGCACCTTCTGATGAGGCTCTAACGAGAGCGAACCTCTTTTCGAAAAGGGCTGAATGGAATACTTGTGGAAATGCAACAGCCTTGACCTATTGTGAATGATATTCAATTTATATGGGTCAAAACTCCAAATTACTAACCAGAAAGCGATGTCAACGTCACGAATAGCAAAACACCCTATGTTGGATAACATTAGCGGAAAATTTCTTTCATAAAGTTTTGCTGATACAACATTTTGGCGTTCGGCTTATTTCGTGATCACTTCACATTAATAACCTCAAAGGAAAGCGTAATGAGTGCTTCTGGATGCTAACTGACTAACTTACCGTCTATGGTTTTGTTTCTGGGCCGTTTCGCTCGCAGACCGCAAACTCGACCTACTGACCTCCACAGCATCAACAGATTGGCTTTGTCTGCCTATCCATAGGTCCGACTGGCATCTCTTACAGTTATGATCACAGTGTAGCGGGTGAGTTTGACAACACTAAGTACGCATTGGTGGCGTCATTGACACTTGTAAAGATAATGCGCATGGTTAGACTGACCATCAAACCGGAAAAATCTTTCAGCTAACGGCTATAGGAAAACTACTGCGTAAGTTTCGCGGTACCTCGATTCACCCTTTGGAAATACGCAACACAATGTGTACATTTGACCAAACATCCTCAAGTGCACAGCACTCTTATGCATCAAAATGCCGATCGGAATGTGTTTGCGAATAAAGCTGGAGCCCGGGAGCCCTTTAGGCCGCATAGGATGCATCCGTGACTGTAGAGGAGTACATAACCATGGCTGGTTTCATAACGTAAGTCGGTGTCATTCTCATAACCTCTGTTGATTGGGCGAATGAAAGAGGTGCTGACGTCACTTTAAACAGGAAAATTTCCCGAAGTTAAGGAATTCCAACAAACTCAATTTAACTCGTGAAACATTTCGGAACTGTTGTGATCCCCAGAAAAAAGGATTCATGCAGTTTTAATCGGCTACACAAACGGAACGTTTTATTTAACTTAATAAAATACAGAATTTCGTTTATTGTAGTGTTCATTTGTCGTTGGTTAATGGATTTGCTTATGATGGACGTAACCGAGTCGTGGTAGGTGATCATGGATATTGTAACCGTAACACTGAGCATCGTTAAATTTGGCGACGGTTTGTGCTTCTAGTAGGAATTTTCAATAGGCCCTTTCAAAAAAGAGATTCTAGGCTCGAATTTCTCTGTCACCTAAGATTAGTGCTAGTACAAAGTGTTGATCTGTCCATCTGAGTATGGAAACCGTCGTCATGTATGTGTGTGGGATATTCCCTTAATTTCAGTCAACTTCCTTAGTACTTACCAGTCATCGAATTATCACTGAACACCATTCATTTCAGCTTGTTGAGAAGTAATCGGCGGTTGTCCTTTCGAATTGTGAAGGCAGTTGCCGTCTCTCACTTTGAGGAGGTCAGACCATCCCAGCGCCATTCACAATCCAATGCGACTGAGCGTTTGCATATGCTAGGCCAGTCATAAATAATACGGGGCCAGTTGCAAAATGATCGATAGGGTTGTCCCATGGGACAATGTGCGGGAATTCAAATCATGGTACCAGCAAGGTTAGACACTACTGACTAGTTGTACCAACAGAAATGCCCGAGTCTCATGTTTTCTTTCGAAATGTCTCTCCGAATGCGAAAGTGGTGTTCCTTTTTCCAGCAAATCTCTGTAGATTTTTTCCCATTGCTTGGAAGGACTGTGAGGATGTCCTGTTCAAGCACGAGTCGCAACAGCGGGAGTGAAAGCAACCGCGCCCTCTCACTTATTCCCATTTGTTGCTCACATATCTCTCAGTAGTTAAGTCTCAAGGTCATGACAACGTGGGAAAGCAAGTGACTGATTTCAAGTTGATTAGTGTTAATTGGGAAAGAATGAGCTTCTTTCCAGACACCATGTATGCATGTGCATGTGTGCCTATCGACCGTCTGCTTTTTCACATTGTCGTTTTGTTGCTTTTGCTGTTAATACAGTTGACTCGTGTTGCAGTCCACAGGACAGACAACTACGTCGACGATAAGGATCGTTCAAACTACGTTCAGACAAAAGCCGTCGTTTAACAAGATCTGTCAATCAACATGACCGACTTCTTGACAAGAAAGTGTGACTCTTCATATGGCGCCTGAATTTGTTTACCGGGCGAGAAACACCTGTCCAGCCCTTTCCCCTTCAACACGAACACCCTCCCAGTTGAACGTGTTTTGTTAACAGATCTCATAACAAACTAGGTGCCTATGGGAAAATGTTCATTGTCCCCTCTCTTTTGGGTTATAAATGTTGTCCAGGCCTGTACATCTGTCGTGAGCGGCCACCATTGCCACGCACCACATGCCAGCGCACACACACTGCCACGCACGCACACATCCCACTAGCAATTTACCATTTTACGTGGACTCCATTGCCGTTATGCACGACCGCTACGTGTTTCCTGTTAAGGTCCAGTATGAACCAGATGTAGTGCTTCAGGATAGTACGCGTGAAACCAACTGCCTTTCAACGACTTACTCAAGTAACGATTGGAATGGAAAACATGCGAAGCAGACAGCCGGAACGCA
>LOND01020240.1:0-11425 GCA_014220965.1 Paragonimus kellicotti
AGAGTAGAATTCGGACGACCGGTGCAAATCGCTTTTTGCTATTCATTTCGGACTGTACGAAATTCCAGACGATGCCGTTCGGGCAGGAGGCAACAACGGAAAAGAACAATGATTAATTCTAAGACGCCTGTTTTGCCGACTTGGACAGATCTTTTTTACTTCACGTCGTCCTGCTTCTGTTTTGCATGTGTTGCTGAATAAACGCTTCCTACGAATTCGTGTGCTCAATTGGGTGGTTGTGAATACGGCTTCCAACTCACCAGTTCTGTGACTAACTTTCGTACTATCCATTTCAGCACGTGGACGTTCTGTCCCTTGCACAGTGAATTACTATTGCTCACGTGAGTCCTCCAACTGCGGGATATTACACACAAGCTGGCACACGAAACTCCGTCTGGCGGCGGTTGACTGTTTTTCGTGCTGACGACAAAGCTTTTGCTGTTTGCTACCTTTCAAGCAGCACAAACAATGCCTGACGCTATCTTGCACTGTGCTAATTATCCGGGAATGCGTTTGTATAATGCGATTCAGTAAGATAGCAGTGATTGCGTGTATTTGATTTTGGTAAATTTGTGACACAGCTTGACTGGCTTATGTACTTGGAAGGATGAATTGGCGGCGGTGGAGGTGTAGGGAATGAAACGAAATCGCGTACATCTTAAGGCAAGGTAATACTCTGGACACACATCTGGTGACAGTGAGGAATCTCTCTGAGGTTTAACAGACGCGTATATAAGGCGACGGCGAGTACTGTAGTACTCCATGTCAGCGAAATCTGGACGCTCAAGGTAGGAGACGTAAATAATCTTCAGATAGCTGACAACCGAGTTGTTGAGTTCGATCGCTCGCACCGAGTGGCACTAGTGAGTAAGCAACGAAAACGTTAGTGTTAGTGAGCTGATATTCGGTGGTGATTGTGAATTGACTTTTTTTTAGCTCTCACATTTGCACTCACTTCGATAGTTAGGTTATGTAATAAGAATGGCAGCACTACTCGCCGACGCTGCCGCCGACTGGCGTAAGGTGCGAGGTGGACAGATGATGACCTGGCGTAGACAAATGAAATCGTTCACGAAGGGGTTGGCCACTGTAGGTCGGGTTCGTCTCCCGGGCTGGGGCCCTCGCGACTCACAGAGTCGGTGGCTTGAGACGTTAGGTGAGATGGCGGCTAATCAGGTCTAGTTGTATGAATGTTGTCGTTGTTTGGCCGAGTTGTCTGTGAAGTGAGTGCACTTAATGACGCGGGGCAGTGGAAGCCGTAAGGAAGCTGTCTTGCTGATGACGTCCTTACTTTCACCTACAGCTCGACTGTTTGTCCGCATATGTAGGCGCGCCGATGTTGGCTGATTAAATAGTGTCGTAGCCGCGGTTTAGTTGTTAGGTCCCTTCACTTCATTTCCCCCTCTGTTCCTGCTCAAAGTTTCCTCGTCACTTCATACTTGTGTGTTACTCAAGCATCAATGAGGACTACTGAGGTGTTGCCTTTGATAACGACGGGGAGGCACGTGAATAATTACGATGCACGAAACACGGATTGCATTACGACTTCGTCTGATTATTTGCTGTGAGTGCTACCGCGTATGAACTAGCTCTGGATTTAAGCTAGGTAAAACGGCGATTACAACTGCTTACTTCTAAATACCACATTTCGCTAGACATGTTCGTGATGATAGATTGCTTGTGTAACTCGAAGGATTTTGTTTCCAAAATGTTGCTCTAAATCCCCAGGTATGTCACTTTGGTACTTCGGAAGTCTTTTGTCTGGGGTATTTGGTTGATGAAATCGGACTTCCGCTTGGTCCTGGACGATTTGCATTCTCGTCTGATCCCGCTGTAATGACCGTGGATGGGTTGCGTTCGCCTATGGGTTGGCTGCACTGTTATTCTCATATTATGCCAAACTTCGTTCGAGAACCAAACACGCCCTTTCAGCTTTTATCGTCAAGTAAATTTCTGTGAACTGGTGCTCACGAGACCATAATGCGCTGTTTAATAGACATGTTTATCACAAGCACTGTCCTACAATCATTTTATGCCAAACTTCGTTCGAGAACCAAACACGCCCTTTCAGCTTTTATCGTCAAGTAAATTTCTGTGAACTGGTGCTCACGAGACCATAATGCGCTGTTTAATAGACATGTTTATCACAAGCACTGTCCTACAATCATTTTCTCCCGGGCTTCTTCCCACTGTGATTACAGATGCGTCTTTTCGAACATTGGACGTTGTACTAGAGTAAGATGGGCATCCAGCGCTGTATATTTCAAGACTTCTTGTCCCAACAGAGTGTGGTTAAACTCAAGCTCCCAGAGAAGCGCTCTCCGTTTATTGAGCTGACACGTTTTGTTACAAACAAATCTTTGGTTCGCATTTTACACTTATAACTAACCTTGGGACGTTAGAATCTATTCACCATCCTGGTAAATCGCTTACTATCCTCTAGACAAAACCGGTTCAAGGACAGAGCAGTATCCTCTCGACATAACTTCATGATACCCAACATACAGAATGCCGATAACAATCTGAATGCACTTGCTGTGCAGCAACCGGGTTCTTATTGGCGTTTTGTTCAAACGATATCAGCGAGTCGAATGAAATTGATTTCTTGTCAGATAGAATATCACATTCCGTTATTCCGGTAATAAGAAAAGTGAGAGCGCTGGAAACAAACCCGAATACGCCACGCTGATTCCCATTATTTGTCGTCATGTGCGCGTGGGTCTAATCAAACATTTATCACACTCGATAACAGCCTAATACCATCATTATAACTGACGGGCTCACCGAGCACTGGATACGATAGCTCATTATGAGCATTGGACTATCAACCACTCGGTTAACTTTGTGGATCCCGAAAATTATGTCATCCATGTAGATGAAGTCAGGTTCATAGCAAGATGTGTATTCACTACACCACACAAAGTCTCATCTAGTCTGTTATGGACACTGTATATATAGGTCAATGTCAATCGACCTGATTGGTCAATGCAGATATGGCGTACACGATTGACTGCACTCCACCACAATCCACACAAAAAACATCGAAAACTTGTGGTCCGGTCGCCAGAAGCACTTTAGAGCAATATCCAGATCTAATCGTCAGCTATTCAACTCCCACTTACAGGAGATTTTGTGGCGCAACCAAAATCCATGTGACGGCGTGGGACGGCTGTTATTCAATGTATCGCACTTGGATTCATTATCAAACATTGCTGAATCTGATCTATCCAGAGGATGAAATCGCTAGCACAGTCTTGCTGACCTAGCCCACGAAAAATGTCCGAGAATGCAGTATGCATTCACACCAGTAGCTGCTCAAGCCTGACTAAATATTGCTATGAACCAACGTCTGAGAATGCAGTATGCATCCACACTGTGACTGCTCCAGCCTGACTAACTATAGCTATGAAAAAACATTTGAGAATGCAGTATGCATTCACACCAGTAGCTGCTTCAACCTGAGTGACAACAGCTATCTACAACGCCTGAGAATGCAGTATGCATTCACACCAGTAGCTGCTCCATCCGATTGACTTAGGCTATGATCAACGTCTGAGAATGCAGTATGCATTCACACTAGTAGCTGCTCCTTCCGAATGACGTTCGCCATGAACAACATGGAGAACAAACACATGCGGGAAGTGATGAGAAACTTGTATTTGAAGCGTCTGTGGTACATGGTAATCATCATTTTTGAGTCCGTTGATTGTCATATTGATCGGAGTATTTTTCTGCACCGCGATAGATACCTGGCGTTTTAACCATCAAGTCGCGACTGGCTGAGAGGTATACCTCTCAATGATCGGCAGGCAGCTTGAGTTCATCTGTTTCCGTATACCGTTTCGTATGAACGACACGCGACCTCAATCTAGTTGGAAACAATGCAGTAGAGTGAATAGAATTTACTTCTGAAGATTCCAAGTGATAGAGTGGGACATAATACCCTTTTCTCACGCCGCTGCATATCAACCGAAGATGAAAACAGCCATATGATAGCGTCATTTCCAGCCATTTCCAAGGGCAACATTTCGTCGACCAGTATCTATCTGAAATATTCCACACAAGAAGAAACAGTACAAATATCGTATAGACAAGGAAGCTGGAAACGTTGTCATACATGTTTCATCATCAAATGTGTTAGTGTTCTTGTTGAAATGCAATGCCAACATTGTGTGGTCGTATATTTCCATTTCGACCATATCTTCGAAACCACACAGAATGAAGCACTCTCAGGCTATAGAATGACGTATTCCATCTGGAACATTGCAATAAGTGCATTTACAAGACTTGAAAAAGTGACCTAACGCCAATAACGGGTGATTTTCGCAAAAATGGTGGAAATTTTTTCATCACCAAACCAGTACTTTTGGCACTTGATCGATGTATTTCAATATTTGCAGTACCGCTGTTTATTTAAAATTGATGCATTGTGAGTACTTTGCCCGAAATTCCGATTTTAAAATTTTCAAAAATATTTAAAAAACGAGGATTCGCGCCAAAATGACCGTTTTCCCTTTTGAACGACCTTCAAGCCGAATCCCTCGAAACGGATAATTGCCCGCTGTTTCCAAGTGCCTCTAATTATCCCTCGACGGTGTTTTAATTTATTACCATTGAATAATTGTGCTTCATTCACGTAGCCTAATAATTTTTTCCTTCTGGCATAAAAAAAATGCATTGGTCAGTTTGACACTTTGGTGGCCGGTGATTGACAGATTCGCTCGAACTGCAACTGGGTGTTACCCGCACATACATTATAGGACATACACGTAGGTTCTACAGCTGATGCCTCATGTGGTCTGAAGACGCATACAGGTGGATTACTACGGTCCGTTTCTGAACAAACACTATGGGTTCGTCAAACTAGGCATCTACCCACGCCGATCAGTGATGAATTTCACAAATTCACCACGCGCTGACCCCACGATTGTTGTATTTTGGAGAATTCTGGCCACAAAGAAAAACCTTCAGACCGACTGCTGCCAACGATAGTCGTTTTATAACATTAACTGTGGAATAGTGGTTCAGTAGGAAGAGTAGGCGCCACTTGTTGGCTGAATTCGGTGCAACAGTAGCTGCCGACGTAGAGTGGTTGACGATTTCTATATATATAACTCGTATTTAGATTTGTCTACTAAAAATGTCCAATCCAAATTACCCACAGTTTACTCTGTTGGATATCGTCCACGGAAATCCAAAGAGAGGGGGATAAAAAGAAAATTGGAAATCTGACAAAGCTATAAGATTGCCTATGGAATAGCTCATCCTTGCAGATAATGCATGTGGTACAAAAATGAAACAGAACAGTGTTAAAAGAACATTCCCCATGGATTCCAATAATGTCAGGGTCAGAATCTCAAAAAACTAAACGCTGCGAGAAGTTTGATACAGTGGCTGCCTGCGTTGAGGGCTTGACGATTGTCATATGCTGAATGAAAAATCAATGACCACGTTCTCCTGTTCTCCCCAATTCTCCTCTCGTGAATTCTTCCTTTGCTTACATTCGAAATCTCCTTGGTAGTGATTGAGTCTTTCTTGCAAACACTGAAACTGTAATACAGTTCGTTGTCGTGTGATTGACGCCATTTGAGTTTTTGACTGAGTAAGTTGTGTGCATGACTTACTGGGCCTCCGGCTCATGCTTGTCGGTTTTTGTTACCATTCCAGATTTCCGTTGGCCCTCGTCCTTCAGAGAAACGCTGTTCCTCAGTGCCTCCACTCCGCTGCACGTTACAGCACGACCATTCAAACTGCGCGCACGACAAATCGTTCTTTCAACAAACGTTAACTTAGATGTATTATCGTCTGCTTGTGAAAGCTTGTTTTTGCGCGGTTTGTTCATCCTTACTCCCTGCTTATATACCCTTGTTTATATGTACCTAGGTCTCACCTGCTTTTCATCGTTCCGCCACCACGTGACTGTAGCATCTGGTCGTACTCGTGTGACTTGCTAATCTTGGGGCTCGCATATTTGTTGGATTCGATGCCGAGGTTTGCTGTTGTTCCTTTCTATTTAGTTTTTAATAATCTTTTTGTACCTCAATACCCTATTAATAAGCAACTAGTTTTCACGACCGTCCTTCTTTTTGGATCCGAATCGATCGCCCAGCGGGTCCAGAATTCGTGGACGCTGGCTACTTACAGACGCGACTGTTCTAGATCAGGCCTACCGACAGACGCTACGATTGGACTAGATGTAGCTCGAAGACTCGTTAAATGTCAGGGATTAACACCCGGACATTTTTAGCGGAATGGTGTAACTGAGACCCCAAAACGTACTTCGAAGAGTGCAATAGCACGGGACTCCGTGTCATACGGCAGTGGGACATAGTCCAGCAAAGCCACTAGGACGACGGATTTCAAGTACCAATATGCGTAGTCTGGAGTCAGTTTCGACTTCCCATTAGCATAACGCCAATCAATCTCGGCAGTAGCATTTGTCGAATACCTGATTTAGGTGATTTTTCTGTTCACTATAGACGTACCGATTGAGCTATACATAATTCACCTAGCACCAAAGATATAGGACATGATACCAAAGGTTTTGGCTTGAAACCGGTTTCAGTTACTAGAGATCCATATGTTGCGACCGAGCCGACTTACAGCAACGCGTAGAAAATTAACGACCACCAAATTCAAAACAAGTTTAATCGAAGGTTCTACCGTGCTAGTCTGTGAGCGATAAAATGTGTAAAACAAACGGCCGCATACCTCAACTGTCACGGTCAGTGTCAGCAGTAAAAATTGACCTTAAATCGCAAATCGACTGCTTAAACATCATAAAATGCATATGTAAGTTTATTCCACAAGTCCCGTTAATAATGCAATCAAGAAAGCAAAGGTTCATCTACATTGGAGCACGCCAAATAAATGCAAGTGTGTTATACAGTGATCGCCAAGCGAGTAAAACAGTACGTACGGGTAAATTACGGTTAAGTTGCGAAAATTCGAAAGGAATTGTGTACATGGGGGCCAAATAGATCGTCTAGATGTCAAAAGCTTCCGTGAAGGATTTTCCAAGAGATTCATCAACCGAGCGATCCACTGCCTGCCAAAATTCTTCCCGAATATTCACGCCCCTCTGAATGACATTGGTACCGTCCAACTCAGATACTGTTATGCTCCTTGTGGATATTTGCAACGCATTGCGCTTGATCCAAATTCAGTACAGATGGTTGTTATGTACCAGAGACCTTCCTGAAGTTGGAAGACGTTCTGCATGCCTCCCACCTTAGTCTCTTGGTCGATCAACGTCAAGGGCGTCACGCATGAAAGCCGTTTTCCGTGACTCCCAATCTGCACCTTTGACGCGGCTGAAACGCTCACCAGCCGCTTCGACAATCAATGTCCGATGACCCACTTTGCAACGACGATGAACGAACGGCGTAATGTACACACAGACCGGCATCGCCTCCTCTACTGAACTCTTCATCCACAATACCACCAAGAGGACACAGGCGACGCACATCACGCCGTAAAATTCCCGCTTCGGTCTTCACACGTACAGTACGTATCAATCCATCCGAACCGAAGAACACAGGAGACCAAGTCGTGGATGGATCAGTGTGGGGTTTTTGGAGTTACATCACGCTGGCACCCCCGACATCGTCGATCTTTCCTAGTCGACTTTTCGGAGGGTGGTATTCGTTATACGCCAACAAGATTTTGATTGCCGACTCCTAAGTCGAAGCCATGGCTTTCAACAACATTTCGCACCATTTAGTACTCCGGTAACAAATTGACAATAATCCATAACATTTGCTCACAACCTTCCCACATAATGCGGGATGTTCTCAGTTACATTGACTTCAGCGTTGAACATACTGTTTGTTCCGAAGTGAAACTGTTGCACTACCGGACATGTGGTACGCTGAGGTTTCGGATGTGCCTGTACGACCTTTCATCCGTGTTGGTTTCAAAATCACTCAGCCGAGAGTTCCACGTACAGCTTGCGAATCTTTGCCTATGTTAATCCTCTGATACAGGGACCAGTCAGCCGTCGGCAAAACATATCCAATCGGTAAAGAGACCGTTGATGCTGGAATCACAGGCAATGGTTCGTCACCTTAATGTTACCATGGTCGCATTTGCTCGCTTATGAATGTAAAACGGGGCACTCCAGGTGGCAACTGTACAAACCAGGCTCGACTAACTGTCAGACTTTCACTTGTATTTAAGCCTTTGCCTACGAATGAGGAAACGCTAACCTGGACTTTGGTATTCTCAGTTAATACCTTCATCTCGCCGGGCTGCCTTTTGAGAGCTACACTTCCAAGTGGAGAACTAGTGACTAATGTGGCATCCGATCAATTGTCCGGGAAGACAGGTTGTTATTTTACCTAAAGAACCTACGATTCTGACAGACACCACTTCAATTGCTACTACGAGTTTTTTTAATAAGGCTGTTGCATTGTGCACCTCACCCTCAGTTTTCGCTGGTGGCGAGTATTTGTTTTCCTGAGCTTCCCTTTCCTCATGTAGTTGAGAGCATCTATTCACATCGCGCGCTTGACTTATCCCACATTCATTTGAACGGTGATTGGGTTTCAGACACACAAAACAGCTCTAATTCATTGACAGCCACCTGGTGACCGTCAGCAGTTAGTTAACAGAATTTTGGGCATTGGTCAGTGTAGCGCGCCAGTTCGTACTTGTGGATCCAGGAGGTACGATCAAGCGCGTAGGCAGTTTATTAGTATATCCTGTGTTGACCAGGTTCAGGTTGGGTCGTGGCAGTACGAATGCTTGGCTAAGGATAGCTGTTTGAGAAACCAGGAATCATACAAAGAAGTCTCGGGTTGGCAGCGTCCGCTTTCTCATCTACAAACTTGGTCAAGTCAGTAAAAGATGGTTCCCGCCCATGGCGCAAAATGGTAGTCGCTACCTCAAACCACTTAGACTGTATCGGCATGGGCAGTCGTCGGACAATATCCCCTAACGTGCGACACGAATTCACATCGGATTCATAATGGAGTTGTCGCAGAGTGGTGGAGCACATTTTCATTTTCCCAGCCAAGTTTGTTGGAGCCTTAGCGCTTTCCTTCTTGAGAATGCTAGAAGGGCTAGAAGGTCGTTCCAAAGAAAAAACGGTCATAGTGGCGTGAATTTTGTTTCTTAGATATTTTTGGAAATGTTGAAATCAAAATTCCAAGACAAAGTACATACAGTTCCTCAACTGTGAATAAGCAGTGTTAATGAGGAAACTGTAATACATCGAACAAGCGGCAAAATTACCAGTTCGGTCGTGAAAAATATTCGCAATATTGTAGTTCGCCGGTATGGCGTTTCAAGGCCGGAACGAGTTGAAAAAACAGTCACGTGTTGGACGCGAACTAGAAAAGATTTTTCAAATTATCTTCCATAAATTATCAGAATGCAATATTCCAAACAAATAAGCAGATTTTACAAGTATAATAGTGTTGTGCTGCCAATGAGAAAAAATCGGCTGTACACAAAAGCCGGTCATATTCCCACCTTTGTTGAAAAAATATCTGGCTCTATTTCGATAGTCATCGTGTTGACCTTCGTAGCAATTTCCCGCACTGAGAACGATTTCACAGAAATTAGCATGGGGCAGTACATACTCGTGTATCCCAAAACCGGTCAAATTTGCGTTGTTCGGGAGATATAAATGAAAACGAGAATTGCAAATGCGTTGCGTTCACATTGCATTATGGAATAAATATTGAGCGATTATCTGTTTCAAGAGGTTCGGATTGAAGGTCGTACAAAAGGGAGAAAACTGTAGAGTTAAAAACCACTTATCATATTGTTGAAACGTTACATGAACGGAATTGATATTGCCAACTCTTGTTTTGAACTCCTCTCTTTTGTTTATTTGACGGCGCCTGCACTGAACGAGGTTACGCCCATCGCATTGTGACTAGGTATTACATGTGCTGACCGGTCAATCCGTGATCAGAAGTTTAGTCCGTTCTAAGTCGTATAATTAGCTGACCGTCAATGATTTGACGGCCAATTATCCGTTTCGAGGGATCGGGCTTGAAGGTCGTTCAAAAGGGAACGGTCATTTTGGCGCGAATCCTCGTTTTTTAAATATTTTTCGAAAATCTTAAAATCCGAATTTCGGGCAAAGTACTCACAATGCATCAATTTTAAATAAACAGCGACACTGCAAATACTGAAATACGTCGATCAATTGCCAAAAGTACTGGTTTGGTGATGAAAAATTTCCACCATTTTTGCGAAAATCACCCGTTATTGGCGTTAGGTCACTTTTTCAAGTCTTGTAAATGCACTTATTGCAATGTTCCAGATGGAATACGTCATTCTATAGCCTGAGAGTGCTTCATTCTGTGTGGTTTCGAAGATATGGTCGAAATGGAAATATACGACCACACGATGTTGGAATTGCATTTCAACAAGAACACTAACACATTTGATGATGAAACATGTATGGCAACGTTTCCAGCTTCCTTGTCTATACGATATTTGTACTGTTTCTTCTTGTGTGGAATACTTTCAGATAGACACTGGTCGACGAAATGTTGCCCTTGGAAATGGCTGGAAATGACGCTATCATATGGCTGTTTTCATCTTCGGTTGATATGCAGCGGCGTGAGAAAAGGGTATTATGTCCCACTCTATCACTTGGAATCTTCAGAAGTAAATTCTATTCTCTTCTAAGACTCTGACATTTGTTCCAACTAAGATTGAAGTCGCGTGCTGTTCATACGAAACGGTATACGGAAACAGATGAACTCAAGCTGCCTGTGGATCATTGAGAGGTATACCTCTCAGCCAGTCGCGACTTGATGGTCAAAAACGCCAGGTATCTATCGCGGTGCAAAGAAAAAAATCCTTCCCCGATCATATGACAATCAACGGACTCAAAATGATGATTACCATGTACCACAGACGCTTCAAATACAAGTTTCTCATCACTTCCCGCATGTGTTTGTTCTCCATGTTGTTCATGGCGAACGTCATTCGGAATTAGGCGGCAGCTACTGATGTGAATCGCCATACCTGCATCTCAAGACGTTGATCATCGCCTAAGTCAATCGGATGGAGCAGCAGCTACCAGTGTGAATTCATAGTGCAATCACAGGCGTTGTAGATAGCTGTTGTCACTCGGGTTGAAGCAGCTACTGGTGTGAATGCATACTGCATTCTCAAATGTTTTTCATAGCTATAGTTAGTCAGGCTGGAGCAGTCACATGTGGGGATGCATACTGCATTCTCAGACGTGGTTCGTAGCAATATTTAGTCAGCCTTGGGCAGCTACTGATGTGAATGCATACTGCATCTTCGGACATCTTCCGTGGGCTAGGTCTGCAAGACTGTGCTAGCGATTTCATCCTCCGGATAGGTCAGATTCAGCAATGTTTGATAATGAATCCAAATGCGATACATTGAATAGCAGCCGTTCCACGCCGTCACGTGGATTTTGGTTGCGCACGAA
>LOND01020241.1:0-20234 GCA_014220965.1 Paragonimus kellicotti
CACTGATGTATTGTTGTCTATGATGATGATGATGTGCTGCGTCACTAGCTTCTCTATTCTCGGCGTTGTTTTGACACTCATATCTCAGGCACTCTTCCCAATCCTTGGGAGCACTGTGCTGTCTTGTCTTTCTACGGTGGCGGCTATAGAACCAGTGTACGAGACTGTCGCCCAGCAGCACTGCTTCTATATGCCTCCAAGGCAATGGAAGGCATAACAGATGACTACACGAGGGCACGATTCCAACCTACCAAACGCCGAACGAATCATCAGCACGGATTTCGCCGAAGGATATTCGTGCACCCTTATTTTGTTGATGGCGGTAGACCCCCGCTGCGGAAGAGCACCACTCAGTAGATGTCGGTTTCTTATATTTAACCAAGACTTTCGATAGAAGAAATCACCATGTCCTACTAAGTGATCTACCAGCTATGGGTCTCAATAGCCAGCAATATAAATCTGTCAAGATTCGTTTGTCTAACCAGTTTGAGTCCTGTGATGGAATATACGCCTAGCTGATTTGTTTAACAGGTCAGGGACATAACAGATACTAAACTGTGGCGTGCTGTGTGTTCTTCCGGAGACTGCTCTCCTACAAGGGGATCTGCGATTTTTCTTCAGCAATATCTTCCGACACCCACGGTTATAGGTGGGTCTTAATCCTATAGTAAATGTGATGCTGTCCAGCTTTGACTAGCGTTGCGTGGCCAAGACTCACACTTAGTGGGTCGCCGAGACAACACGGGGAGTTTTCCACTTGCAAGCCTATTTACTTAGCGTCAGTTTCACTTCAGTCAGTGGATTCGGACAGCTGGAAGAACCTCCAGAGCACTGATCAAGAATTAAAGCTGATGTACGAACGAATGCAGCAGGGTGCGGAAAGACCGACTAAAAGTGAGATGGCTTCCGCAAGCTGGGAAGCACATTGTATCTGGATGGTATGGTCTCATCTAGTAATATTGGACGGAATACTATATTATCAGTATGGACCGCAGTACAACCGACGCATCGTGGTTCCACAGTCTGCCGTGCAGGATATCTTGTCAAGGCTGCATCAGGAGTTGGGACATGCTGGACAACGCAAAATGGAAGATGCTATGAATCAAAGATTCTGGTGGCCACAACAGCGCAGAGATATCATCAACTTCTGCAATCAGTGTACGGAATGCATCCGAATGAAAAATCCTCACGTGGCCCATCGTGCCCCTTTAGGGTCGATCGTCGCGGGATATCCAAACTCTATTGTGGGAGTAGACATAATTGGACCTCTACCAGAGACACCGCGCGCAAATCGTTACATTCTGGTACTATTGGACCAGGTGGTGTGAAGCCGTACCAATTCCGTCAGCGGATGCAACAACTACGGCCCGAGCGTTATTTGACAATTGGATTACGCGTTGGGGTGCCCCGGAACAACTTCACTTCTGACCGGGGGTCAAATTTTGAGAGTTTGATCATGGCGGAAGTCTGTCAGCTGCTCAATGTTAAGAAGACACGCACAACGGCCTACCATCCTCAAGGAAACGGACAAGTAGAACGAACAAACCGGTCACTAAAAAGTCTCCTGAAGGCGTTCACTGATAGTTACAGTACGCGAGAGTGGGATCGAGCTCTCCCACGTTGTCTGCTAGCGTACCGAGCGTCAGTCCATGCGTCCACACGACACTCGCCGCACTATATGTTAACGGGCAGGGAGTGCAGACTGCCGTTAGACTTGACCGTTCCATATACGTCGAAAAAAAGTTATTCATGGAATTTGTCACGCAGTCACGACGGGATTTGCTGAAAACTCATCAACTCGCCAGAGAGCACTTGATGGCTGTTCAATACTACCGGGAAGATTACTACGACCGCAAGGTAAGAGGGTCTCCACTTCAGCCGGGGGAACTGGTGTATTTACATAACCCAGTACCTCCTCCGGGTGCCCCGGCGAAATTACACAAAGAGTGGGTGGGTCCGTATATCGTTCAGGAGATATATAATGAGACCACGTGCAGAATTAGCAGAGCGGACTTACCGGAAAGCCAGTCATTTACGGTACACTTCAATCGCCTAAAACCAGCCACCCAGTGCAGTACAGCCACGGGCGATAATCCAAATACCTCGGGGGTGACTCCCCCGGACGCGGCGGTCTTTGTGGAAGTGGCAACGGAGGGCGGTTTGTCGATAGTGCAAGGTAGCGGTGAGGACACCGCTAATCAATCGGGGGAGCAATGTAACGGCACGAAGTCAGGGATTTGGCGAATAATCCTTTACTAATCGTTCCTCTGTATTCTGTCGTTTCAGATGTGCAGACGAGGGACGTTCAATGAGCAAACAGGAACAAGACACGCACCGAAGAATTGCACTTATGAGGTCAGCAAGTTCCCCGAACCCCGTTTGTAATTAACTTGTGAAAAAGACTGAATGGAGCGAAAGAGTTGTACCCTGTTTCTTGTTTTGTACCACACAATACACACGCTGTTCTCGCGGCTCGTTGTTCTTGTTGTCCAGGTGTTCTGTTGAGTGACTGGTTGTTGTGTGCTTGGGGTTACTCCGTGTGTCCCTACGCTAATCGACACTGTCGTTCCCGATTAGGCGCGTTCGTGCGCACCGAACATTGTGCTGATCTGCACATTATAACACTGAAAATACCACAAGGCGTCTTGATGACTGGCTCTCACCAAGATAGCCACTAGGGATGGTGTACTCCAATTAGAACGCCCGGCCCTCGACGTATTTTTGTGTGTATGACACCCCCAGTACGTGTGTGTTACCTTTCTTATTCTTGTTGTTTGCGAGCTTCTCACTAGGCTCCACCTCATTAAGTCCAGTCACTTTGCAGTAAACGCTCATTGACTTCATCCTCGCTCACCATAACTCTCCTCGTATTTACGTCAACACCCAGTTTTCTTGTTCGGTATATGGTTACTCTTCTCTTTCAAACTTCTCGAAAGTGGGCGTAGATTTGTCCACATTACGCTATTATACAATAAAATGGTGGTTTTTGGCTACCTTACTCGGAGGTTGATTGCCATTTTTAGCACACATCCATGTAACACACCGATCCTTTCAGTGGCTCAGGCAACTAAGGAGTACGACGGGCTGCCCAACGTTCGTTCAGAAGCCGAAGTTGCTAGAGGATCAGATACTATCCAGAAAAACACAGATCCATATCGAAACAATTCGAGGCGTGACATCCTCATCAGCAGTATACATTCTCTCCGGCAAGAAATTCGTGAACTCAGTGGCAGCCATGTCGATCGGTCGGCACAGTTCGGATGGTATGGTCGTGAGCGGCGGTATAGTTCCACTCAGCCAACCAGATCGCAGTCGCACGGTCGAACATCAGTGCGCCATCTGCGCTTTCTGATCACCCGTGACGCGATTCGCTCTGACAACCCTGACTGCCATATATGACAGTTTCATTTGATTCGCTCTGTATCTGTTGGCCGTGTATGGTAATCGTTTCGCCCTATAAATTTACGGCCTCTGTGGCCCAATTCTGACAGGCTATTTCATTAAACTGCATTGCTCTGCCTCCTCCCTTTTTCGGTTGTGGACCAGGCGACCGAGATTGTAACCCAAGCGATGTTCCAACAAGTGCGTAGCTTTGGCCATCTGGTGAGCCCAGATGAATTTAGTATGATCCGTTTACGACGTGTTTTCAATTTTCATGTATTACATATCATGTGGATTAGCTTTATACCTATCCTTTCACTTGAGTTATATTTCCTTGATTCGGAGGTATGCACTAGTGTGTTGCACCTCACCAACGACTGCGGTAAATCCACTGAACTTACACCGCGCCCTCCACAAAACATGCGTAGCATTATTACTGGGCTCACCGACCGACCGTTGTGAGCCCGCCAGAGAACACTTTTCAAGGAAGTACAACCGTCTGAGATGTGAGTTGAACATTTATTTCATAATTTAAGATCAAGGTGTAGGATGACAACAGATGCTTCTTTAGATACATGGTGGTTAGTTAGCCAGTCCATCTTGCCAGAGTCCCCACCTCGGAAGTTGTGGGTACAAAGATTACCTAATTATGCATAAGGAGATTATCATAGCACTAACGCCCATTAGCTGATCTGTCGGAATCGGCCAATGGCATGCACGAAAGTGTCCAAAAAATTGGGTTTCGGCATTACAGTATATAATCTCCCAGTACGGTCTTCGACAGTAAGTTGACTACGAGAGACGCCGCGAGACACTTTGCGAACGCGCAGAACACAGTTTATCTGATTAAGGTAACTGAAAAGACCAGTTACCACCTGCACGAGTTGGTACCTGTGTCAGCCTTAAACATCCTAAGCGTAAGCCCACTCCAGGCTCAGACCAGTGAAGGGCGGTAGCCTCAATTAATACCATGGAGTTCGCACCGAAACTGATGGACGGCCTCGAGGAATGTGCGTTCACCGGAAAGATAAAGGTTTCAGGGGCGATGACCGCATGTTAGGTATAACCTAGGGGTGTTGTTCTTGAAAAAGATTGAACCTCTGGAACGAATATTCTTACCAGCATACCGGAGGAGGTTAAGATTATCCAAAATTTGGGTGCGGGACCGTGAATGTCAACAGTTCAATCGCCCAAGGCTTGAATAGTCGGCAAAAGTGTTAAAGCCCTGATCTGCCAAATCTGTTGACAATTTTATCGGTCGGTACTTATTACTCACCGCTTGGCGAGCTACCTTGCCACATCAAAGCATACCTAACGCATATCGCCAGGAAGAAAGCCTAACCCATATCATAATTATCATCTGGTAATAGGGACCAGTTCCTTGAGGGCCAATGTTCAGCACTTGACGGAAGTCCGAATTATGGTTACATTGAGCTACGTGTTAGGAAAAACTCGCTTGTTATAGGGCACGACACTGGTCTGCGCACGTTCGTTCCAACTGTGATAACCGGTAGGTGGAACAGATTACTTCATAAAAACACCAGAAAGTGAGTCGCAGATGTCATGTACATCAAAAAGTTCATCATAATACGTTTGCCAGCACATTTTTTCGTCAGTCAATTGCGTCAGAAGTATAAATAAAATGTTCACAAAAGGGCATTTTTTCGTAGCAGCTACCTTGAATCACCATCCGTTACTAGCAATAAGCTGAAGCGCACTGGGACGTCATAAGCGTTCGCATCTGAAAACCTTGACGATTTACAGGCCCCAGGTTAACTAGTATCTACAATATACCACTTAGTTCCCGCGAGCGGTATGAAAAATCCTGTGCCGTTCCATTGCTTGCCTCGGTTAATTGTTTGTCAGAAGACAGCATGATCCCGAATGAGCGGAACCACCGTCACGCGAAGTCTCCTCATAACGGTGGTGGCCCCAGCAGCGTTGCGAACTTGACTCATCGTTCTACTTGCGACAATACCAGTGCACAATTTATGATCAAACTCGGCGTCACATAAGGGTGCGTATCCCTGTTACGCGCCAGCCGGTTACCCAAGGACATTCGTGTGTAATCAAACTACTGGGGGTCATAGACCCATGGACAAAATAATTGGGCCAGGTCGGGACGTGGGTATGGCTTACCTAAAATTTGTGAGAACACCTGACGAGGTAGATCACGGTACCCTGCAAACAAAGGCGGTACCTACGGCCAACTGTTGGCCTGAATTCAAAATTACTTCTAAAATAGGACATTCAGCGCGAAGGCACACTAGGAATGTTCTGCTACACACTTGGTTGAAATAGGAGTGGCTGAAGGTTTAATTATTGTAACTAGGCCGTCTTTAGCATCCACTTACGATGGCACAGACACCACGCAGTGTCTTACTTGTACCAAGCGGCATAGATACCGAATAGAATGGCTCAACTGAACAAAATGGTTTATACGCAAGGCTAACTGAAGTGGGCCATATCCGGTCGGCGGAAAGCCACCTATTTTTCAAAATGCTGTTCATCTCTGCATACGCACCAAAACAACCAGAGGCCTCGTCCACAAATTCGCTTTGTCCTCTCTCGGTTGACATGATCCAGGCACGAGTATCCAAAGTGACCTAGGAATATCGAGAATCTGAACCACTATTACGTCAATCCAACAGCGCAATACGCGTAGCGTAACGGAGTTTAACCCTCATGAGCCTTCCCAGTCAAGTCTAGGACCTAACGAACAAACCAGAACACCTTTTTCAGTTGAGACACCAAGCTGGTTGAAAAGTTTTAAGCAGACCTCAAACAACTGTCAGAAGTGATAAACATGCTGCTTGCTGAAACTCGAGTCTGAGGCACTGACGTCCACCTGGCAACATCATATTTCACCCCAAAAATATGTACACGCCATAACACTTATGGACTAGTCTGTTCGTCCTCAGCAAACAGCAACCGTGAGAGTGTACCTCCGGAATTAAGGAGGCGATACCGGAGACTTTACTGCGTGGAGTTGCTTTCACACGGACGAAGATAGTGCAATGTCCATTCTTAAAAGAGCACTCATCCCTGCATCCAGGGATTATTGTGAGCAAGTGTTAAGAAAAAGCTTTTTCCCGAGGGTTCGTTCTCATTGCTGGGAAAATTAGATGTTCCATTACTGGAAATTTGACTGCTTGCTGTTTCATTCGAAATTTTAGCTTGCAGCTGACCTGTAATTAGCCCCAAGCACGGTCGAAACATACAAACAAAGTTACTATACACCTTTATTTTGCTCCGGGGCTGAGCAGTAAATAAAACTTGTTCGGGAACCGTCCTTCTCACTTTTTGAAGAGTTCTAAGTTGTAACATTTGTGTCCCGAGATTTACGCTTCCGATAGTTATTTCGACAACGTTACGTTCCGTCAGTTATCGAGACACTGCCCGTAGTCTTTCCATCAGTTTTACTTTTCTACTGTGAGGGCCTCTTGATAAAAATCATTTGACGGATCCCATGCCTCCATACAGCGATCCACTGACATCCACTCCGATAAACTGTGGGACACGTATTTTCACAAACAGCAAGCGGTCTGAATATTCACTTTCAATCCGGAATGCTGAGAAGCAGACAGTATGCAAGTAAAAAGCCTCCCGGATAAGCAACAAACCTACCAAATCATTAGGTGGAACGATAAGGGAAGCAAGAACAGGTTTCCTCTTATTTATCGTCGAAAAACATATCGTTCTACCAGACATCATGTGACTTGAGGTTTGTCGTTTTCCGTATATTTCAATATTTTATATTGTATTCATTTCTTACCGTGAATGAGGCATGTCAGAGTTAACGCGCAGGGAATTTAGTAGATAGGCACCAATGAGACCAGTGCTGGCGATCGTAATGAGTGCAGTTTTCCTACGGAAAGAATGCAGTGCCACCCATGCCAGAAGTGGTGCCACTGACCCCAGTGGGAGCCAGTACTTGCGAAGTGCACCTTCTGACATCCATTTGAATTGTGGAGCCAATTAGAACTGGAAGATAGCTGCTGGCTAGGTGCATATCGAAGAAAGTAAACGGGCAAAGAAAATCTGCAAATGTCGATGTGGTACTTTCCTTACTGATTGTTTCCACTCATTCCTCACATGGGAAGTGTGATGAGTGAGTATCAATTTAAATCAGAAATTGCGCCCTGAACCAAATATATGGCTCTCGATATACCCGGTTTCAAAATCATTTTGGAGACACTAGCAATACCATTTGCAGAGACAGAGAAAAATGCGACGAAGGTGAAAGTGAGCGATCACAGATGGAGGTGTTGTTTTATGGGGCCAACTTCGCACGACAATTTCAACCGAATTAGCTAGATCAGTCATGGCATCTCTCACTTCGGATGTCATAAATGTTTTACCCGTGGTCAAAATGCGTATCAACTCAACCAAAAATCACTTGGACTTCGAGTAAGCTCAGTCTGGAAAGGCGCTAGCTTCGAACGTCCCACTGTTAGTGTGAAAGATGTTTCGCTCGATCGTCCCCTGTAGGACGGACAGGCGTGACCAACCTGCAGAATCTGAAGCAAAGGTCACAAGGAGAACCAAGTGAAAAGTGAGGGCTGTCAAAAAAGCACGTGCTTTCCTGACAACCACCAACACGGGAAAAACGAGCGCTGGTTTCTCCCACAAAGCTTAACTCTGATTTCCTGTCAGATACAGTATTCTCCGTCTCGACTAGAGCCCACTCCATCCTGACCACGTTTGGTGCACTGACATTTTCAGGCGCCTTGCAACCATATTTGAATGTGTCCTCTTTTAACTAACAGGTTGTAACCAACAACGGGACTGCAGAATTCGACGCCTGGTATTGACTAAAGGCGATATGATGTCCCACGAAATACCTGACGTAAGTGTAACAATGGACATCACAGCAGTGAACCTTAATTCTGACCCACATGCTGCGATGTCAGCCACCCCAGCAATCAAAAACGAGCGTCAGGAAGCTGACTACCGTTTGAAGGAGAAAAGGTGGTGATGTATTACTCTCGGCAGGCCAATTGATGAGATGAATTTTTATCGGTATGGTTCAA
Organism: Paragonimus kellicotti; assembly: GCA_014220965.1. Taxonomy (NCBI): domain Eukaryota; kingdom Metazoa; phylum Platyhelminthes; class Trematoda; order Plagiorchiida; family Troglotrematidae; genus Paragonimus; species Paragonimus kellicotti. The sequence goes on from LOND01020241.1 coordinate 8,415, forward strand.
TGCCATATTCAAAAACTGGAACACTCCCTCTGAGATATCCTCCGAGGATATGGGGGCCACAGAACACTTGGGCCGTCCTAGGGTACGTCTGTCAGAACTGAAAATGCCAGCTAATGTAAGCTGTTTGTCAAACAACAGATACCAGCTGCTGACAGCCACGTTGCCAGTCGATATCTGCATGCCAATGGGGCATGGTTTGAAGGGGAGTTAGAATTTGGAAACTGGGGAGCGGGTTCCAGCGGTTTTGTGATGATCGTAGTGATGCAACTTAGGGTGGCTGAACATCACCCATCCAAAGTTCAACGAGACAATCTCCCGTGAGAACCCACTACTGTTACCTGGATGTTCAAACCCCTGCCAGCCTACCTCATCTTAACCCGTTGATGGTTATCGGAGTAGACGGAAGTGAGGGAGTGACATCAGAGAAAGCTTAAAGGTTGCCGAAAGCGATCCAAATAGCACCTCAGTCGGGCTACCGGCAGCTCGATTCGAGAGACTTCAAAACAGCGGACATCCTCCCATTAGGGCTTGTTAGTTGGAAAGGCTTTGATCACAAGCTAATTAACCTCGTCAGCGAGTCTGCACTAACACAACCCAGTGGAGTGACTGCTGGGCTGTAAGTCTGATAGTCTCGACGGTGCAGCCTAACTACAGACGTATCGTCAGCGGCACTATTCCAAGGTGACGGTTTATTTCCTACTGACGTGTCCTTCCGCTTTCAAACTGGTACATGAAGAGCAACTTTTTCGCCGGAATGATCGTTAAAATCTGTTATTTCCAGTTGATAGGGTGCTTTGGAACTCATCCGATTTCACAAATAAAGTTGGCATTTCGTGGCAAACGACGCTGATAACCTTCGAGGTCCTGCAGAACAGAACGTTCCACAAAACTGAGTTGGAGGAAGATGTTGCAATCTATGGGTTCACTTCACATTCAAAACTGTGTCTCTGCGTAAGCACGTGATTCGGGTTGCACATTATTAACGGTTTTACGATGTACAAAAAAATATGAAGCGGATCAATTAGGACTGCAAGAAATACCTGTTGGGCACAGTAGCTTTGTTTGGCACATGACACACAGAAAAGCTTCAAAAGGTTTTCATGATTTCGCCGAAGCCAGGTTAGCCATGGAAGAGAAGTGAAACCACGTATTTCTATAATGCATGGACGCCCCTGCGTCATAGTTTCAGGGCACACATTGCTCCGACAGTGTAGCACTTAAGACTATTTATGACTTCAAATGTGTGAGCAGGTTGGGCGAAAGTAGTGCGTCTCAAAATATTTGAGCGACTCACAGTCTGCCAAACAGCAGTAGCAAGCAAGGCTTGATAGCATTCACCCTACCAGTTAAAACACTCGTCCAAAATTCTGAAGTTGCTTTCTGTCTCTACTTTCAGTTTCACATTGCGGACAGGTGTAAGCACAATGGGCTAGAGGGAAAGCCACCAAGATTCATATCTCCGAAGATGGCGATTGCTCCGCTGTCGCAAGTCACTCGTTAGCAAGTCTGACTAGCGCCATAAGCAAAAATTGTGAACGTATAGCATCGGGGAAAGTCTGCATAATAATTTTTGATAAAAATGTTTGGAAGTTCGTCAGCGTGTCTTCCTAAAATCTTATTCTATCAATATGCTGTTCTTTAGATGGTGGTCGCTCTTGAACTAGTCCCAAAGGGACAACTTCTACACCCATCTGTTGATAATGTCTGATGCTACGACAACACCAGCTCTGTTCCCTTTGGCAAGCTTTAGGGTTCGAATCAGCTGGAACACGATGCGACACCTGAATAACGGGTCGTCGCGGCCAAATGGGAAGTTAAAACCGCAGAATCTCCCGTTGAACCTCACATTGAAAGTGCCGACAGAATGAATGTAGCTCCGATTTTGGAAAATCGTTAGCAATTTTGTCCACACAACCGGAGAAACAAAGAAGCCTGAATGTTACTTTCGCACATATCGATGAAACATTTTATGCGCACCTATTCTAGACGTCACCATCACTTACCTCCGTGCCTACTTCCAAAATATGCTCGGTAGAAATTTTCCGAACAAATCGAGGTCGTCGACGGGATGTAATATTGTAACGTGCAGGTCGAAACCAGCAAGCGCGCACAGGTTGAATTTGAATTGTGTGACGAGGACGTGCTGCTGTTGTTGACGCCGTTTTAGTTTCCGTTTGTGTAAGTCGTGTGCATGGCTTACTGGGCCTTTGGCTCATGCTTGTCTGTATTGTTTCCTTTTACAGGATTGTTGTTGGAACCCCTCCTTCGGAAGAACGCTGTCCCCGGTGTCTCCACGTTGCCCCAAAATTGGTCCGTAAGTGCAACGGACAATCGGAATAGAAACGAACCGCCTGCATGTTACAATATATTGTCAACGGGCACAAATTGTTAACTGACAGCTTGAGCAAGTTCTCGTTTTCTGCTTTCACTTCCCGTGTCGCTGTTGTTGGATAAAGAGAACGGAAATCTTGGGCGATAAATCTTTTCTAGTCAATCTCAACCGAATGCTCGCTTTTTGATTACCTGACGGACGCAACCCAGTGCATATGTGCGCATATGCGCCTTCAGTAACTGCTACGGAACCCTGTTCGCAATTGACCCGAAAGAACTTTAGGAATTTCCTTGACTTCCTGGCGTTTCTCACATGTCACATTTCGTCCGACTAAGAATTGACCCTTTCTCGTTGAATAAGTTAACGTGTTGTTCTTAAGACGCTAAGTAATTCGTGTTGGGAAAAGGCACCTTTTCACGTCTATCGTGTGACACTGATTGGTGCATTGACTGACCTAGCTCCAAGGCCGTTCGAACCTTATCAATAAAGCCGCTTTATACCGTTGTTCAGGCTGTGGGCTGTGCAGAGAGAGAGAGGCTCGTTTGAAAGTTGTCATTCTCCCCGCCTTCTGGGGTCCTAATCCGCAACAGTTATATTCCGATATTTAGGTTCTGTTATTCGTGGCACATGATTTTTTTTCAATTTCAATTTCAAATCCAGGACTTGATGAAGGCCTGCGCCTGTTGACGTCCTGATGCTTGACTGGTGTGATCCGGAGATTGACCAGACTGCGTTTTCTGTCGATGCACTGCGTTCGGTAGTGGTCTAAGGGTAGGGACAGAAGAAAAGAGATGACAAATCTTGGTTGCCCTGAAGCAAGCAGATCATTTTTCGATTAATACAGAGTAGGAAAAAGGTTGCTCCAACATTTGTCTAGCTCTCTTTTGAATACATCTACGCTGGAGGACCTCAACAATCTTTGCAGGCAATTTGTTCCACGAGTTGACTACCCGGTTAGTGAAAAAGTTAAATCGAACAGCCAATCGTGATCTTGTTTTCTTGATCGTGAACCTATGACCTCTTAAATCTCTGTCCTGACGTATCACGAACAAACACGCCAGGGGGCTTGTGCCGGTGTAGTGGGTAAGCTTGTACACTTCAATAAGGTCTCCTCTTACCCGCCGGCGTTCGAGCGAGAATAAGTTCAACGAGCTTAGTCGGTCTTGGTAGCTTAGACCCTTCATACCCCATACCATACGTGTGGCTAGCTTTTGTACCTTCTCGAGGACAGCTATGTCCTTTATGAGATACGGTGACCAAGCTTGGGCACAATATTCCAAGTGGGGCGAACTATGGCCGAGTACAGTGGGATGAACACTGCTGGACATGGGTTGGCGATCGCGGACTTTCAGTCGGTATAACGCCCGCCATGATTTTGTCGCGGCTGCAGATCGAACAAATGTGCTAGTGATTTGAATACCTAAGTCTCTCGTTTGCTGTTTAGTTGCTAGCTCGATTGTCCGTCCATGTGCATCCCTTATATACCTGGGGGTCGAGTGGGAAGCATTAGCGAGGAGATGACTTTTGAGAACATCGCGGTAATTCCCACTCTACTGTCCATTCGCAGATCTTCAGAATGTCCTCTTGGAGGGCGTCCGAGTCCGACGCATTACCCACCAGCTTTATGTCACCAGCATACAGGTGACATGGGCTTGACCAGGTTGTCGGTCAGGTCATTTATGTATACCAGGAAGAGCAGAGGGGCAAGGATTGACCCCTGAGGTACTCCACTTAACGGAGAACCATCGTCCGACAGTACTCCTCTTACTCTCACTCTACACGACCTTCCAACTAGAAACGTCTGGATCCACCTACAGATTCTAGGGGATATTCCAGCTTCTCGTAGCTTCCAGCCCAAAAGCCTGTGGTTGACAGAATCGAAGGCTTTCTGGAAATCTAGGTAGCACACCTCGACCACTTCCCCTCTATCCAACTTCTCCGTGACAGTGTCTAAAAGTGTCAGCAGCCTGATAAGGCAAGATCTACCTTTTAGAAAGCCACGTTGAGGAGCTTTGAAAAATTTCTTTTCACAGAGAAATCGGCAGATCCTCTCTCGTAATACGCACTCAAAGATTTTGCTGACGACACTAGTCAGGCTTACTGGTCTGTAATTTCCAACCTCTGATCGGTTACCATCTTTGAAGATGGGAATTATGGTGGCTTGTTTCCAGTCCCTCACAACTACCCCTGTTTCTAATGTGAGATTGAACAGTTGGGCAAAAGGCGACGCCAGCAATTTGGCCAAAGGTTTTAGGATAGCCGGGTGAATATGGTCCGGTCCTGCGGACTTTGTGCTGTTTAGCTGGGATATCGCTCGCTCAACTTCGTGGGGCGTAATGTCCTGATCCACCATGGCCACACCCACGGTGTTGGAGTGAGGCTCAGGTACTCCATTGTCTGAGCGATAAACACTTTGAAACTGTGCCATGAACGCGTCCGCTATGCCTTTATCAGTCGATATAATCTCTCCTTTATAGGAAAGTGTGGTCCCAATTTCCTTTCTTAGAGAGGACCTGGACTGAGCATAACCGTAAAACCTCTTGGGGTTCTGTTTGATATCACGTGCTAGGTTGAGCTCATAGACCAGACGAGCATTCCTTGCTACCTTAATTGCTTCGTTTCGAGCTTTTTTGTACTTCATGAAGCTTTTAAACCCTCTTTGATGAATATACGCCTTCCAAGCCTCATACTTGCGTTGGAAAGCTCTCTTGACCCTGGGGCGAACCCATGGCTTCCGACCTCTTCCTCCGACTTGTTTCTGAGGGACGTTCTTATCTGTAAGAGTCCGGAGGTTGTCGACGTAGTTTGCCCACAAACTATGGACGTCCTCTGTGGAAACTGTTGGATTCCAGGTCATTCTATCAGCTTCCAATGTCAGTTTTTTGTGGTCGATTCGGTGAAAGAGTTGCACCTTGTGTGCCTGTTTTACCAACAGAGAACACTGGAGCGAGAAATATATCGTCATGTGGTCACTCTTTCCGAATGGTGCCGCTGACAACACGTTGGTGACGTCACTGCTGTGACGAGTTATGATTAAGTCCAGCGTTGAGTCTATCTGACCAGGTCGGGATCTCGTGGCCACTCTGACATGCTGTGTTAGTGTGAAATTATTGACTAGGTTAAGCAATTTGAGATCAAAGCCTCTTCGACTAACAGATCCCAATCGCCAGTTGATTTTAGGAGCATTAAAATCCCCCAAAACGAGCATGCGATAGCCTGATTGACAAACTGTTGGGGAAAGTCTATTTTCCCCAAAAATGGTTTATTTTTCGAGCTATCTTCGAAAAATAAATTGTGATTTTGAATTTCATCTTTTCGCGCCACAACGTGCCAAAACTCAATTTTGGCGCACGTTTCTCCGGCGTCTCTGATTGGCCCATCCCACTTTTAATGCATCAATTAACGTGGGATTCTTCAAGGCTGTTCAGAGACTATATATGCAGACGCTGGTCTGCAATGTTACCTTTGGTTAGAGAGCAAATACATTCTCGACTGAAGGTCAAGGTCTTCTGTGTTCTTCTGGGGTTTCTGGTTATCGTTACGCTCGGTGCTACGTGTTCGTGTTTCGTATAGTCGTGCGCTAGACATTTATCGTTATCGTTGACCAGCGGGTCATAACACAGGCCGACTGGAATGATTTCAGCAATGCTTCGTCTTCCTCTGGTTGCGCACCCGGACTTCGATACACCCCGAAGACTATCAATGGGGGTTGACATGGAGAAGGCTGACGGCGGTTTGAATACTCGCGCAACTGCAGTTACAGTTCACGGGTGACTGCCTTATAGAATTGTTGATCAATAATAGGCAACCGCCTCCAACGGCATTGTCACGGTCACTGCGATACCATTGGAACCCACGCGCCCAATCCCCCAAATCTATTTCTTCTTTGAGCCATGTTTCTGTGAGCAAACAAATATCTACGGAGTGAATCGCTGTTTGCAGCTCGTCTCTCTTATTCAGCAGGCTGCATACATTCGCCAGCATGCATTTTAGCTCCGGCGATCTGGCCTTCTGACTACTCCGCAGACTGGTAACCAGAGGTTCCCTCCGAGGGTTAGGTTCGTTTTTTGAGATACGAGGATATGAACCGGACCGATGTAGACCATTTTGTCATCGGTGGTTGGCTCTCCTAAACTGTTGCTTCGTCGTCTTGTTCCCTTGGGGCCGTGATTTGCTTCCTGACCCTGGTTAGTGCCGAGACGCTCGCTTTTGATTTCTGGTGCAGCCGACATCGCCACATACGGGTCAGATTTATGATGCATGGCTGTGTCTCCTACAACTTGTTATGCCGGCCTTCTCAAGCCCTGAATGAACAACAGTCTAACCTTGTTCATGAATGATAACACTTTCCAGTTGCTTCAGGTTTTCAGATCCATGCTCCCAAATAATTACCCACGCCTCTGTCAGCTGTGTTATATTCTGCATGCTTTCAAACACCCACTCAGTCCAACGCGGCTCATTCATCTCCCGCAAACAGCAATTCTTCCCATAATAAAATGGGATCGAAGCCAGGAGAATAAACCCGCAAAGCCCCCAAGGCAACGGTCAGGTTGAACGTCTCGACGAAACACTAAAGGTGGCAATCGAAAGTTCTGCGAAGTCGAAGGGCTCATCCATTTACTGATGAAAGAGCGTTTTTCTTAACAGTTCATATTCGATTCGCCCTCTTGTGTACATTTACGAACCGGACTTCCTACAAACAACTTATTCGGTACAGCCGCAGACCAATTGCTGGTACCACAGTCCATGTGGTTTGTCCATATTTCGGGCAGTATGCCACAAAACAGCAGAACTTCGTCGAACCTTAACCCTTGACAAAGGCAATTGAATGTAGCCCTCAACCCCCAGCGCTATAAAAAAGAATTTTTAAACTTTTAAGGAGAACATTAAAAACTGTTCGATTAGTTTGCTCAGAAAGAAAAAGACACGCCACCCTACTCTAACTTGAGATGAAATTCCAGGAACCCTAACATGAACCTATCGATCAGCCGGACTAATATGAACCAGGGAGACTCACCTGCTTGAACCTCGGAGTAACTCGCATTGACGACGCTTACACTCAAAACCTTGAAACCAACGTACGAAGACAGCAACTTCATCCCTATTCACCTCCTAACAAAGACTCTAACAGGAACGCCCACCAAACAACACATCTTCTCTAGTTCATCGACAAATTACTCTATCACAGACACTATATCACTCACCAGACACACCTATAGTCTCCTAACTCTCCCGACACATCACCTGCGTACCACTACATTGCTTGGTCTACCTCCCTCTCTTGCGATCTGCCCCACTCGCATTACTCTCATCTAACAAGTCTCTAGACAAATCACAAAACCATAAACTGCTACGCTCCTCTACACTATCCTACCAGCTCCAACTACTCTCCACCACCTCTTCGATGACAACCACATATTTGTCTACGACTCTTCACCAAATCTACTCGTCACTCCGACTCACGCACTTTCAACTCCAGACCCACACCACCTAAGTCACCATAACGACAGACTACCACATATATATCGAGACCCCCATCTCCCTACTCTCGGATAACCGATATCACCATTCACGCTGAAGCCTCGTTACTTACGTATGAATGATCACAACAAAATGATGACAAGTGACCTCATGCCCGTTCAATAACAAGTCTTCCCTCCGTTGAACTTATGGTTCTTTCACACTTTACGGGTGTCGGCATAAAAAGGCAATGAGAAGTTGGTAACGTCTGGGAGGCCTTTGATGATCAGGGTGAACAATAAGGGCGCAGGTGTTGGCCACTGTGATATTCCTGTAGATAAAGACCACTTTGTGAGCGTACTGCCTTAATCCTCGAAAAATATATTGGTCCTCAGAGTAATCGGCAAGCCAATCTGAAACTTTACTTCGAATGCTGAAAGCTGGAGATCTAGCGGTCATTCTAGCTTCATCTACTCCAGAAAGTCCTCGTAAAATCTCGTGACAGTGCGTCGACGGCAGGACTGTCGTCCACCTGAGTCCAGAGATCGGCAGCAGCAAGTTCGCTAATGATAAGCGAACTGCCATTTCGGAACTCACGATGGACGTTAGCCAGTAGTACACTACACTGTAGATAATGCCCGGGGCAGCGATCAAGTACACGCTTAATCACTGAATGTCCACCAACTAGCTGCGGTAATTTTGAATACACCACGCTAGACTGCGGATATACCAGCGGCATTCTATGGCCAACGGCTCTCCAATATCCCCAGGAAGCGTTGTGGAAATTCCACCGAGGGCACACTGAGCACGGCTGCCCAGTTTGCAAGAACAGAATTAGTTATTCGATTCGCACAACGGGACTCGTTCGTGGCCAGTAGAAGCAATCTCCGCCTGGTGTTTTCAGCGTTCACGGTCACCGCGACTTTAGTGATGTTGGTGTTTCCACTGTCGCTCCATAGTCTGTCCGCAAGTAAACAATCAAAGCCGAGAACAAAATGGCGTCAGGCAAATACAGACAAATTTCCTTGGGTTAACAACGTAAGGCTCGGAATCACGCGAAAATTATTCGGGAGGATGCGTGATGGACTTCAAACCTATGCTTGGGTCCTCCTTAGCGTACTTCTTTATGCAGCTAACCTGACCGTCATGCTACATTATGGCCATCTGCACAGGAATCCCTTTCAACTTAGCAACTTGGTTAGGCGTTTTCCTCAACCTGCGGCAGAACTTTGCCTCGACCTCTTCCGAACACTACAGCAAAAGAACCTTTGGACAACCCGAACCTTTCTAAAGCTGTTTTTTGCCGTCAGAGACAATGATCTACGAACTGAAGAACTCACTGTACAGTGCCTCATACATCCCATCCAATTTCTCCTGGCATCCTTAGTACTTACCGACTTCAGGCACGAAGAAGCCTGAGATAGAAAATGCTTGACGAGCAAAATAAGCAACTTCGGCAGCAGGACAAGTCAACTACAAAAACTGGCTCAGACAGACAGGCAACAGGCTCTGAGAGGGGTAGCAAACTAAGAGTGAAAACTTTCGAGGTACAGAGGAGATTTTGGAACTCAAAGCGTTTTTGTTGTTTAGACTGATGGCGTTCTTGAAGAAATATGAATCACACTATATGGCTCAATAAAAGTTTGTTAAATCGGTGTTGAGGGATGAGTGGTTAAACAGATCGCTGAGTGATTATGGTGCCATGAGTTTTGCTACCGAAGATTCGTACAGTGACAGAGATGAGGTATCTTCCGATGGATTCCATGCTAATGAATCGATGGATTGGAGGCAAAAGTTGAAAGAATAAGCTTGAGAATTCCATATATCAGTGCGCAGAACCCCAGGCTCCTCGACGATGAACCAAAGCGGGTAGAAAAGGTGCGGTATCGGAAATAGGGAAATACATTTAATTTGAGTCTTTAAGCCTTGTACAGTGTTAGTAGAAACAGCACAGCCAAATGGTTCATTTTCTGACTTGCAAACGCAATTATAAACATGAGTTTGTACTTCATTTGGCCACGTTTGACCTTTGGTTCGAGGACATGAGCCCTCTGTGTCGCGCCATTTTCTCTGCTGAACAGCAGTTAATCCGGATGATCATCAGACTTCATTATCAAGAAGATAATACCAAGCCACATCCAAGCCGAGGATACTTTGAAGAGCGAAGGTCCAGATATCTCAACCCTTGTTCGTAAGTCTTAGTTTAAAGTGCCCGATTGTTTTGGTAACAGAACGTTGGACGGTCTCCAAAAGCGGCTTGTCACTTTGGAGATGGAGTGGTCAGGTCACAGCCCCGTTCCGAAGATGCGGTCAAACGTAACGGCTGTAAGGACGCCGGATAAAACCAGGATCCAGCCAGCAGAAAGGAAGTTTTTGTAACGGTATTCATTTCAACTCTCGAAGAGCATGACAATATGCAAAACAAGAGTTATTAAGTCTTTTCCGACGAGAAGAGTCTGAAGCCTGCAGCCGTCGAGGTAACAAGCGACATTCAAAGAGCCGTGAATGTGCATAAATACACTTGCCAAAATAATCGTCCCGTCGATGCATTCCCAGGACCAGATAATCGTGTGAGACAAGCATTCGTGAAAACAAAACAAGGTGTTGTAGGGCGTGAGATCAGGTCACTGTCTTCTGGAAGGGCGCGACAGAAGTTAATTCTGTGGTGGCCAAGAGTTTGTTCCAGAAACTCCATTGTTGCACTATCTTTTGATAGCTCGGTACCCGCTGAAGTGTTCGTATAGAAACCCAAGTCGGCTTTCAGCCGAGAAAGAACCCGGCCGAAGGTGTTGGATCTGTTGAAGTTCGTCTGGTACGTTTGTCGTCTTTTGTCTGGTATGATGCGGAACGATAAATCCGTTGAGGTATGTTTGGTTTGTTTGTAAATGGCCCGGATCCTTATTGCCTTTAGTTGTCCTCATTTGTGCCAGTAAACAATCACGAGCGTTATTTTGCACTGCATCCAATCACAGTATAAAAGAATTTACTTTGGTTACATTTCTCTAACTGTCATTGTCTGTTAAAACTATCCTTCTTTGAGTAGTGTTTTTGACACTTTCATTCTTCGATCTGCATCGATTTTTAATGATTGACTTTTCGTGTTGGACTGTGGCCGCAATTTATAGAACACGTGCTTATTTGCTGCATTTTGTACTCCTTTGCTGGATAATTTGTGTACCCGATTGATTCACAATTCAAGGCACTTGGAAGATAGTCCGTCAACCCGACCGTCTGAATAAGCGTTATTGGAATTGTCGAATACGCGTTACTGAGTGAATTACCCTAAATCGCCAGGAGCGATTCAACAATGGATGTTGCGTAATTACTTCGGATGCCTTGTATTTTGAAGCCTATATTTTTCTGACCGAGCTGCTTTTACCTGTGAAAGGCGATAGGTTGTCTCACTCGTGGAAATCTTTCCACTCGCAGTTTCTCTAGAATGGCATCTTTTAACATCTGTGAATGCAATAGGCCCTTCAGTTAACGCATTGGTTGGAATTGGGAGCGTTCATTTAGCTCACTTGAGCTGAGCAAGTCCCCGAACAACTTCGCTTTCGATTTTATCATGAGCTTAGTTATTTTTTCTCTCTAGAGAGTGTAAAAGGAATCGGGGAACACATTGAGGCAGATCCCTTATCTCTGTCGCGTCATTGAAGGGCAAGGATTACACCACGCATGGAAATTTTATTTGCTCAGGTGTTATACGGCGATTGATAAAAGCCACCTAAATTTGGTGACACCACACTTTAAGTTTACGTCAGCTGTGTCGCGACAATTCAGTGGCGACGTGCTCCGTTTTAATGTTGGCGTCCGTAGTGACAACGAGCAGTGTTAATAAGGAGGAAACCCCTTTTTATCGTCCTGTAACCAGTCATGTTTGAAAAATTTTCGACGTGCCCTCAATAAAGGTAGGGTTAATTCAATAAACCGCTGCATGCAACTTGTAAATAAATGAATGGCAAAGCATGTCCATTGGCTGCGAATAGCAGAAATGACCTAAATTTTCCGTGCAAGCTGTCTACAGTGAA